>JAMKCH010008158.1:0-203770 GCA_023653785.1 Ophioderma brevispina
GCCCATCCAGCTCACTTTTTGGGATAAGGTCAATTTTTGGTTAATTTTCTTAAATTGTTATGCTTTTCAATCCTGAAACAATCCTGAAACTTGATTTTTTTTAATAAAAATGAGGGGATGCGCCTCATGATGGTGAAAAAACATGATATGGGATTTGTTTGTTTGGTTGTTGGTGTGTGTGTGTTTGGGTGCTGTTTATGAAAAAACAATAAGTGATTTAGCATTAATAATGAAAATCCTTGAGAGATCAGGTCATACTCCTCCCATAGACATGAGAATGAAATTGGGGTGGGAGAGAGAGAGAGGCTGCGAGAGCGAGAGATGGAAGTAAAAGGAAGCTAAAGAAAAAAGAGGGTCAAGAACAGGAGATTGAGAGAGTTAGGGAAAGAGGAATGGTCAACATGGTGGTGAGAAAAAACACGAACAAGAGAAGGAACAAAAGGAGAAATGAAAGCAAGACGAGAGCAAGACGTCTGAAGCAAGACGAAAAAGAGGAAAGAGGAGAGAAAGTAAGAAAAAGTGATTTTTTTTTTGCTAGTATGCAAGTGGGCAAATGCTCAGACTTTGAAAGATCCAGATCAGTATCAAATGTTGCTCTTTGTATCTGCAGATATGGGCACCCGCGCTCGCGCGCGATACATTTAATCCATTCACCGCGCGCGCAAGGGTAAATCCTAGCAGGTGGTCCGTGAGGGTCCCGAGTGAGGGTTTGATTGATTAAATGTTAATCATAGTCAGGTAGCCATGGTCAAACTTATGGCCTGACCGTAAAATTGAGTATGGACACTTTTTTCTGCTGAAAATGATAGATAAGGGTATGTAGAATAAGAATCTGCCGGGTGCCACCTGGGCATCCTTGAGCATTTTGAGAAATCCAAGATGGCGTCGCCATAAATGATAATTATCTATTCAACCCTATATTATCAAACTATGGAGTTACTAGATATACTATAGGACCCAATGAACAAATGCATGGCACTTGTAACATTGAGTAATACTCAAAATTCAAAATGGAAGCCAAATCTAATAATTTTAAAATATGCCTCATTCTACACACCCTAATCTATCATTTTCAGCAAAAAATTGTGTCCATACTCAACTTTACGGTCACATGAAGGTTCTATCTGACTATCACTACCAGTGGGCGTATATGTCTGTGACTCGGGGGCTCAAAGCTGGGTGAATTTCAAAGACTCGGTTCTGCGCCGGGGTTCTGCGAACCTCTCTGAGTTTCTACCCCTCCCATCCCACTAATTCTTTAAAGCCGAGTCTTTGACAATGACTAGCTTAATATAGGAGTTTCACAGGCTTGATTACGCAGTCAACGCAAGAGGTCGATTTCCTTTGACAATCAAGCATGGAAGTCCGTTCAGCAGCCTTGAATGGCTTTTGATACTAATATTTTGGATGATGGTATTCGTAAATAACACGTACTTACGCTGTTCCGTCAGGCGTATATAGTGACCAATAACAGTTCGAATTCTTTTGAGAGTATAGCCTTGTATGGCGAATATAATAATGCTGAACTAGAATAGGTAAATTATCAGTTGAATATTTATACATGAATACACCTTATTTACGTTGGGACATTTGTTATACATTCAATATCTAAAATCAGTTTTATGTAATATTTTTCCAAGCAAAACCTAATTTCACAAACCAAATACATAAAGTCGGAATAACATATTTTTACCACTTTTTATGGAATGATTTGTACAGTGTAAGTTATTTATGATATCTAGGGTTATATCGCCACACTACTTGATTGATCAGTCTCTTCCAGTTAGTCCACAATTAACCCTTTTGCGAACTGTGTCCTTAGCCTGAAAGGAAAAGGGGTATTTGAACAGCAGATTTAAGGATTTTGTTACAATTTTTTCACATCAGTCAGTTTTACGGATAACACATTTTGGGTGGTTTCATGCATCGAAATGTTCAATAGTACTGTTTAAATGTCAATCAGTCACTAATATCGAGTATGGCCATCCCTGACATGAATCAGTGCGTGAAGACGTCACGACATACTGTCCACAAGGCTGTTGATGATGTCAATGAGCAGAGCGTCCCACTCGTCGGTCAGAGCCTGAGCTAAATCCTGTAGTGTCATTGATGGATCGGCCTAAGGCATCCCAGGTATGCCCGATAGGGTTTATATCAGGGAGCAAGCAGGCCATGGTATCTGCTCCACCTCCTCTGACTCAAGAAATTGTCTCACTACAGTGGCCCTGTGCGGCGTGACGTTGTCGTCTCGCAGTCGAAAAATGTTGCATAAACCCTTCCCCCCCTTGCATGTGTGGCAGGCATGTTTATTTTGTTTCCAAATGTCCAGTAACACGACGGCGTTCATGTTTCCATCTGGCACCAGCAAGTAAGTTTTTCCTCCTTAATGAATACCGACCCTAGCATCACTGAGCCGCCACTCCGTTTATTCTATTCCTGAATACAGTTCTCACCACATAAATCGACGAACCATTTGTTTCCATCTTGCGTCAAGGATTTAGCGGCCTCTTACATAAGACAACATTCGCCAGTGTCCGAGCTGGAATCTTCTGTGTCTCCCTAGCCCAGCAAAGTCTAGCAGACCTCTGTGGTGAACGGTTAGGCGGAAATTTTGTCATTTCCTTGCTCGTCACCAATGTTGAAGTAATTCGATTACAGTTTGGCGGGAAACTTGTTCCACAAACCTCGCTTTTACAACCAAAATAAACCAGCGTATCTGTATAACATGGTGACTGCGCTAAGGTCGTAGACTACCAGTTACGACAAAGTCTAGTTAATCTAATCAGTTCTAATAGCCTAATAACTTTCAAAGTAACTGGGTAATGAACCAACTTTTTCATAATATTAGTTAAAAACTTTAGTTTCTTCAAAAATGTCAGGTTACGAATTTGATGCACTCACTAAACTGAAAGACAAAGGGCTTACGTCCCCTCTGACCGAAATTTCGTCCATTGGTATTACATTATAATGCCGTAACATTACATGTTGGTCGTTTTTGGCGATTGGTTTTTGACTTTTCCCCGACCACCTTCGATTCCTGAAATATCGTCATTTTTCCCTTTCGGTAATCTTCATGAATTTCCGGAAAGTTCGACTTAAAAGGGCTATAAATCACAGGCACTATTTTTTCCTTTTACGTTGCCGCCACAGATATAGAAAAAGTAGTCAAAGCGCATTTCACAGTCAAATACCTGTTATTTCTTTTCAGCAACTCCAACTGAATTCGAATTAGGCCAGTCAAAATAGAATGAGTGCTGCCTTAACCCACACTAATTGCAACAGAAATCAATTCCAAAAGAATGGTATTGAGAATACCTTTAAAAACAACATATCAAAAGTCTACTAAATCCAAGAGTGGAACATATATTTTAAGGGGTAAGGTTTATACAGGGTCAAAATATGAAAAATATCAACAAAAGCGTCCGAAATATGCAACTTGTTCGGTACATTTCCCTGATTAACAAAAGGTATCGTTTTTCCTATCTGCAGGTTGTATTCCAATAGTTCTGAGTCAAAATAGTTCAAGGTCACAATGAGGGTAAAATTTCAGAGATATCCGTTTGTTAAAAAAGGTGTCAAAATGTTCGTCTAATGGTTAGCAAACCCGAAAATATACTGGTTGCACCATCTAAATATTCCGTTGCATAATTGGAACGCAAAATGTGACCTGGGCCTACAAGGTCTATGGGAGGTCACTAGTCATAGCTCTGTAATTCTTATATAGAAAGTTTCAAACAAAGAATTTATTTACATTTACTTATCTAGGTGGGTACAAATTTAACAGTTTTTACAACCATCGATCAAAATCGGACGCATTCTATGAAATTTCCCCGCAGGATGACCTTGAACTGTTATGAGCCTATTTTACTAAACTAGTAACCGTAGTTATACCTGTCAAGTGTTATGGTACTGAGTGCACGACGCCCCGTTGAGATCAATATATCTTTATTTAGTCCAATTATGATTTACAATAAACATCACTGTTTGTTATAACAAGTCCTTGCTTGCGAGCCGGTGTCTGCCTCGTGCGTGTCTATCTGTACAAAGACACTAAAGACTGATGATTTCAATCTGGTTTTATAGCACATTACGTTTTTAATAATACTTTAATTAATATCACCATATAGCACGTTTTATGGTTACAAAGCTGAAACCGAACCAACCCCGTCATTTTGAATCGACAACCTCAACCACCTCGGAGCAGTAAAGATCGTTGGCATAACCTTGACGGCCTACTTCATTAGTTTGTGCATTTTCTCTGGTTTGTGCTTCACACATTTTACTCACTCATACCAGAAATCCTTCAGTGACGGAGACTTAGAGCTACTATGAATCAAAACTAGAACAGGATTTATTTTATTTTGGCCAATACATTTTTGCTTACAATTTGCTTACATTTATGCATGCATTTACTCTTTAAATTCCTTCGGTTTACATTAATTTGTTCATGAATTGTTAACGCTACTTTACACTTTGCTTTATTTAATCATAATTGTCCTTCATATTTTCTTCTGACAAAACTGTTAGTACTGTTTGTAAATTTAAACGCTACATAAAATTTCTTCTTTTGCCTATGAGGCCCGTGTATGACAATGCGGTGCGGTTGAATGTGCAACAACAACCAGCATACATCACCCGGCATATCTCACCGATAAGCGCGTTAACACAATGCAATGTTTGCGTCCCCGTATTTTCCAGGGGATGTCCTACTCAATGGTTTGCCTATGTCGCGGAAAACATAATCACAAGTGATAACGTACAATCCGGTCATTCTGTAGTAATGTTAATTTTACCTTATAAAAAAAACTGGTATTGGTGCCATGAGTTCTTAATCGATTTAATATTTACTATCTTTTATATAAATTTATTCTATGGCCATCTTTGGAACTGGGCCAGTAAATGGGTGGAGTTGTGACATGTGCCGCGATATTTTTGTGTCATAAAAGGGATTATTAAAATAAATTTTCAGGCGACATGTTAAATTTAATATTAAAATAAAATAAAGCATTCATGCGGGCAACCCCGATGCAAGTGATCTTTTTGAAAAAAAAATTTAATCATATTCCCACTAATGCTTGTTTATTTAAAAAAAAATGGTAATAGTGGAGATGATCGGCGTCCGCATTTTCATTGAAATTGACCCCACAGGGGTCATGGGCTTACAGATTTCATCTCTTCTAGAGAGATTAAATAAAAACTATCTTAAACACACACTACTATAAAATCAGAAAACTTTACTATCAAATGTTTAATTGTTGTTTTGGGCTTAATTTCATTTATAGCATAGCCGATGCCTTAACAATGATTTCAAATGGTAAATGTTGGGGGGCAATTTGAAACCTTGCGCAAAACTACTTTACTACATCATGTAGCTATCAAGTTATATCAATTGAAAGCTTTGTGTTTTGGAATACCAATCGACAATTACATAAAGGCATTGCTACAACTTTTAAATTCAGGTGTGTTTAAAATGACTCTTTTTCATCATATTTTGCCCATTTGTGGTTGCTACTCCCTAGGTAATAATGTTTATATTTGTTCTCAATGTATTTTCTGGAACCCTTTAATTAGTAAGTTTTCCAAAAAAAATGTATACTTTTTGTCGGGGCCCCCCAACCTGTGGGTTTTACTGAAGAGAGGCTAGAGCCTTTTCACCCAAATCCATGCTTTTGCACAAATGAAAACTATGTCACAACAACAAAAACTGGCCCACCTTGAAACACACGGCCCTATATAAATTATAAATTCTAGTTAATTTACAGCACCGCGTGCACAAAATACTAGACTTGATCAAATCTTGGACTTGGCACCCATTTTGTACTGAATGTATGGGTTTGAATTGGCGTTTCTTTTCTTTTTTTGCAGTTTTTGAAGAGGTTAGCACTAATTTTGACAACATGTCGACTTCACTTGCCATATACTATATGCCCGCTGTAGTCGGCCGATTCTGGGGATGTCTGACATCGCGTTTGATTTGGAATTGTGGGTTTGTGAAAAAGCAATCAAGTCGTGAATTGAAATGACTTTGTTTTTGAGGGCCAAAAGGAGTTTCTGATTTTCAGGTCACGCTGCAGTGTTCATGAATAATTAATTTGATTCAATCTGGCTACTTCTGACCAAAGTCCGGGGAAGGGGTTAATTTTTTAAAATTTTTAAAATTTCGGTTTTTCAATTTGATCGGAAAACCTCAACCTCGGAACAAGTAAAGATCGTTGGCATAACTGGAAGGCCTACGTCATAGTTTGTGATTTTCTTGAGTTTGTGCTATCAATTTTACTCACTCATAACAGAAATCCTTCATTTACGGAGACTTTGAGCTACTATGAATCAAAAGTAGAAAGGAGTGTATTTTATTGGCAATACATTTTGCTTACAAGTTCTTACATTAGCATTGTATTTACTCTTTAAATTCCTTCGGTTTACATTAATTGTCATGATTGTTAAACGTTACGTTACAACTTTTGCTTTATTTAATCATAATGTACTCCATATTTTCTTTGACCAAACACTGTGGTCTGTGTTAGGAATTTTAAAACGCACATAAACTCTTTTGGGCCATGATGAGCCCAGTGCATGATCAATGCGGTGCGGTTGAATGCACAACACCAGCATACGATCACCCGGCATATATCCACCGATAAGCGAGTTAACAACAATGCATGTTTGCGCCGTATTTTCCGGGGAGGTCATTCTATAATGTGCCTATTGTCGCGGTAAAAATAATCACAAGTAGACCACGTCCAATCTCGGGTCCATTCTGTAGTAACGTTAAGTTTTACCTTTATAAAAAAACAAACTGAGTATTGTCCATGAGTTTCGAATCGTTTAATATTTACTACTACTTTCTATATAATTTTTATTCATGGCCATGCGTTTGGCAAACCTGGGGCCAGTAAATAGGTGGAGTTGTGACATGTGCGCGATCTTTTTGTCATAAAAGGGATTATTAAAATTAACTTTTTCAGGATACATAGGTAAATTTAGTTATTAAAATAAAAGCATGCATGCGGGGCAACAAGAGGAAGTGATCTTTTTGAAAAAAAAAAAATTAATAATTGCCACTATTTGTGTTTTAATTTAAAAAAAATGGTGGTGAGGATGAGCAGGCGCAGCTTTCATGAAAATTTGACCCACAGGGGTCATGTGTTACAAATTTCATCTTTTTTTAGAGAGATTATAAAAACTATTTACAACACATACTATAAATCAGAAAACTTTATTATCAAATGGTTAATGTTGTTTTGCCTTTTTTCGTATTTTCATTTTCAACCTCTATCTAAAATGAAAATACTTTTAAAAATGTTTAAAATTTGCAATTTGGAAGCCTGGCGACCCAAAACTACTTTTTTCGAATTCATGTAAGCTATTCAAGTTATATTCAATAGAAAGCTTGGGTTTTAAGGATACCAAATCGACAATACATAAAAGGCAGTTGCTACAACTTAAATTCAGGGGTGTTAACATGACATCTTTTCATTCATATTTTGCAAATTTGTGTTGCATAAACTCCCTAGGGAATAAGGGTTATATTGTTCTCAACTGTATTTTGGACCCCTTATTAGTAAGTTTCAAATAAAATGGATACTTTTGTCTGGGCTGGGGTTTCATGAAAGAGAGCTA
Source organism: Ophioderma brevispina (assembly GCA_023653785.1). Classification (NCBI taxonomy): domain Eukaryota; kingdom Metazoa; phylum Echinodermata; class Ophiuroidea; order Amphilepidida; family Ophiodermatidae; genus Ophioderma; species Ophioderma brevispina. The sequence continues at coordinate 7,621 of JAMKCH010008158.1, forward strand.
GGCCTTTCACACCAAATCCATGCTTTTGCACAAATGAAAAAACGATGTTCAACACGTCAAAACTGGGCCCACCCCCCCCACCCCCCCCCCATACCCCCACACCTTGAAACACACGGCCCTATATTAAAGATATTCGTAGTCTTAAATTTAAGCCTATATACGTTAGCTAGAACTCCAAAAAACCACGTAAAGGACTTAGGACAATGGACGCGTCCATTGTTTAAACAGACGTCAGAAATAGACGAATGGACGCCGGAATGGACGTCAGAACAGCCGAAGGGACGCCGGAATGGACGTCCAGAAATAGCGATGGACGATGGATGGACGTCAGAAATAGCCGAATGGACGTAGGAAGGAACGTGCGACGAATATTGGCGGTTGTTTGGGGTGAAATCATAAAATTCGATCATCCAAAGTATGTTTAGTTTCATTTTAAGTAATTTTGTAACATTCAGAGTAATATTCTATCAAAGACCTCTATACGGACCGGCGTCCATTTGCACAACAGACTCGCGTCCATTCTTAAAATGGACGTCAGGCCGGCGTCCATTTGCACAACGGACACGCGCCCATTCTTAAAAACGGAGTGGGAGCCTTAGCTCTTTTCGCAGCCGGTTTATTTTTTAAGTGACTGGTGTGGATGAACGATGTAGTAGCCTAAAAGTGATGTGTTATATACGTAAAGTGTTCTCAGTATCTTTAGAGATGTTCAGTAGTGCCGAATAAAATGAAATAGAAATGTTTGTGTGCGTGTTGAATAAGTATTTAAAACTATAGTTTATTATAAACCATCAGTCGTTCGGTAATTTCTCTGCTTTTCACCCTATTTTGTTCATTTGTACCAATTGGTCCGCTGGCATGATTAACTCATCCACTATCATGCTAATATACTTAAATCATTCGGGGCTTTTTTAAAATAACTCTTAAGTTTGTGTGCATACATAATTATTTTAACTATTGTGCTACCTGTTCTTGTTCATCAAGCCAAAAGAAAGTAAATAACATAACATTACGATTAATTTGTAAAAAGACTACAACGTAACCCATGCGACAATTTGATTTCAAAATTTTTCAAACCCTTTTTACGTTTTCAACATAATTATATTAGGTGATTGACTCCGATCTTCGGCCAAAATATACCCTATGGTCGATATAAATTGGCAAATTTACGCCTTGGCGCAAAACTACTTTTAACTATACATTCATGTCAGCTATCAAGTTATGGGTCAAAGGAAGCGTGTGTTTTAAGGATAACCAATCGAAATTAACATAAAAGGCGTTGCCTACAACTTTAAATTCAGGTGTGTTTAAAATGACAATCTTTTTTCAACATATTTTGCACTTGTGGTTGCATAACTCCCTAGGGAATAATGTGATATTGTTCTACAACTGATTTTGAGAACCCTTTATAGTAAGTTTCAAATAAATGTATACTTTTGTCGGGAGCGTGGTCCTGAAGTAGCGTAGAGCCTTTCACACCCAATATCCATGCATTTTGCACAAATGAAAACTATGTCACACAAAACTGGCCCGCCTTGAACCACACGGCCATATTAAGATAGTCGTAGTTAAATTAACCCATATACAGTTTGCTATACTCCAAAACCACTTAACGGACCGTAGACAATGGACGCTTCCCTTAAAACAATACTGATGGTAAATGCCGAAATGGACGCCGGATGGAGTCAGAAATAGCGCATTGACGACTCCTGGAAGGACGTCATAAATATCCGAATGTACGCTGGATGGACGTCATAAATAGCCGAATGGACGTAGGAAACGGATGTGATACGAATATTGTCGGTGTTTTTGGTTAAATAATAAAATTCGATCATCCAAATGCTGTTAGTTTCATTATTAAGTATCTTTTATATAACCTGTCAGATTAATTATTTTCTTATCAAAGACCTCTATACGGCCTCGGCTCATTTCACAACAAACGCGCGTCCATTCTTAAAATGGACGTCAGACCGGCGTCATTTGCACAACGGACATGCGCCATTCTTAAAAACGGACGTGGCGCCTTAAGTCTCTTTCGCATCGTTTTTATTTTTTAAAAGTTACTGTGTGGTTGAAACCGATGTAGTGCCTCAACATGTTGATGTGTATAACGTAAGCTTTTTTTCTCCGTATCTTTAGATGATGTTCAGAGTGGGCAGAGTGCCGAATAAAAATTAAAATAAGACCTTGTTTTGTGTGCGTTTTGTTGATAAGTTATTTAAATCTATAGTTTATTATAAACCATCATCGTTTCGGTTACTTTCTTGTTTTTGTTTTCCCCCTAGTTTTGTTCATTTGTACCAATGTGTCCGACGGCCTATTAAATCTCACTCCTCATGCTAAATATTACTTAAATCATGCGGGGCTTTTTTAAAATCACTCCTAAGTTTGTGTGCAGAACATAATTAATTTTACTATTGTGCTACTGTTCATTGGTCACAAGTAAAGAAAAGTAATAACATAACAGACATGAATTTGTAAAAAAGACAATACAAGTAACCCATTGCGACAATTTGTTTTCAAAATTCTTATCAAACACCTTTTTTTACGTTTTCAAACATCATTATTAGGTGTCGATTGCCCGATCTTCGGCAAAATATACCTTATGTCGGATATATAAAATTAGGCTGGGCTCTTTCAACGATTGGCGGCGCAATAAGGAATGCCTTTAGATTATTTGTCGTATATTATTTCTAAGCTGCAGTGTGTTTCGGGTAATTAATAAGAGGGGCTTTTCAAATAGAAACTCTTAGATTTTTTTTTAACTATTTGGTTTTATGTTTCGTTACGACGAGAAAAGAAGCAATAAATAACATCATCACGGTTTGTAAAAAATAATGAGAATCGATTGCATTGTATGATTTTTTTACTAATTATCTCTTTGTACTCCACATTTGCAAGTTTGATCTTTACATTAAACTTCTCCAATCTAGGTAATTTTTGTCAAGTTTACAAGGTGCCTTTGAATTGGTAATATATCCATTCTGATTCCTCCACTGTAAATATTCACATTCTAATATCCCATTTAACATTGGGTGTTCCTCCACCCAGTTGTCATCGTGATTACCAACTTAATAAAAGGAAATCTCGTTCTTGATGTGATTACGCACAAACAGTACAAACTTAAAGTTGGTGCGTGTTATTTCTAATTTGTGGTGTATGTGTGTGTGTGTGTGGATGTGTGTGTGTGTATAGGCCTGTATGTTGTTTTTGCCGAACTGTGAAAAGGTTCAGCTATCTATAAAGGGCTGATTCAGATATTTCCTGTAAGAAAGCGGCCTCAATTCTAAAAATCACGAGTTTTTTTCATGTCCATAGGCTTGTCTTTGTACGTACGTCCGATCTAAAAAATCATGTATGAATAAGCTCAGCTCAAACATGTTCCTTCATATCCAAAATTCACTTTTATGAAATTTCCGGATCCACTTTGGAATTCATTATTTTAGGTATGTCATGTCATTAGCGTGAACGTTTGAAGGAATTTAAGCGGCATGCCACATTTTCACAAAATAGAATTTATATTCAATTTGCTCTCAATATCTTCTAGGCCATTGGAAGAACACAGAGATATATTTTACCATAAAAATAACGTAACCCCCCAAACAAAACAGATCGGGGCAATTGATATGAGATAAAGACATCCAGGTAATTTGTAGGCAATTTTTAAGTTTTTCCATACCTTTAATCACCAATGTGGATAATTACTGAATATTTTTGACTCTTATCTCACTATATTAAACCACAAGGTTTAGACCAGGGCAAAGCAGTTTACAAAGCGTGAGAAACATGCATACGGCGTGCGTGTGTCTTGGTGTTAAACACCATTTCGTCGTCTGTGAATTTCGCTCGCCGGCGACGCTAACTTACAAAATCGTTCCGTGTACACCATAAGGAAGCGATTTTGTCTTAATTATTTCGGGTGAGGGCTTTTGGTATAGACCAGCTTACACAACCAGAAAAATATCGATTTGAAAAATCTTGAGTGCGCACTGTTTTTCAAATATGCCCAGTGGCTCTTTAAATGTCTGTTGAAACTGGTATTAAAGTAAGTTTGTTCTTGATGTTGTTAGCACATACAAAATTGATTGGTGCGTGTCATTTGCTAAAGTGCAAGTGTGTATTGTGTGTTGTGTGTTGTGCGTATGGGTGGGGTGCGTGAGGGCGCGGTGTGGGTATGTGTACGTGGTACACGTGTGTGTGTTGTGCCGGACTGTGGAACTTTCAGCCTTTTCGGTATCCAGTTAGTATTGGGGGTGACTTTTGGGTTGACTTCGCCTCCCCCAGGTGTTACCATTATCATTGACGTGATAGTGCATAGGCCACTGAAAGTTTTGAAAAAGTATTAGGTCTTTCTGAATAACTGATATTTCGGCCTCTACATCAAAGTTAAGTTCGTTCTTTATGTGTTTACGCACAACCGTAAAAAATACATCTGGCGCGTTGGTGTTTAGTTTCTAAAAAATAGTATCAGGGGAGGGAGGTTTGTCAATTCACGTGGACCAAAGTGACCGCAGACACCACGAAACCCCTACCAACATTTTTGATGTGTTAAAACGTGGTCTATTCAATGGAATACCTTTGATGAAGAAAGAACTTTTAGACTAGATATGTGGTCACATTGACAGAGTTTTCTGTTGTGATCACACCGCCAAACAGTAGAACTTCACATTTGGGCGGTGTATTTTTAATTTCTATTTCTGATTTCAGTGCGTGTGTATTATATAATATGTTGTTGTTATGTGTGTGTGTGCGCGACGCGCGAGATATGTGTGTTTGCGACTGTGACAGTTTCAGCATTCCTCTATATACTTAACGATTGATGCTATTTCGGCTGTATTTATATGAAAAGTAAGTACAAGAATTTTCAATTAAGAGACGGCAAGTCAATGCGCTGATTGAAATTAAAGTGAGAAAAGGTAAACGATCCCCATTATAGACCTAAGTAACCTTATTTGATCAGAAGCTGACCCTACGTCCGACAGTCAAAGCAAGTTAGGGAAGAATGCTCACATTTTGGAAGACACAAGGCACATAGGTAAGCAATTCCCAGACTTCCGCACAACATATGAGGCGAATATATCCGACATGGTGTACAACAGTAAAGTTTCACATATCCCTTTAACATTGGAGTGTTCCTCACACTCAGTTCAATCCTGATATATATAAAAGTTCATTTGGAAGTGATTACGGACGCGCGCCCAAAGAGTACAAAATGCAAGTGGCGCGTGTAGTTCAATGTCTAGCGGTCGTACTGTGTGCGTGTAGAAGATTTTTAGCACTATGTCAAAATCATCACGAATCAGCAAAGTTGACTAAAAAGAATGTTTTCTATTTTGTCATTCATGTGGCCCAAATGATAGAGATGCCGCCCAAACGTTACCAACCTTTTGATGTTTAAAACTTGGTCTTACTGGAAAGGATTACCAACTAATGAAGATACAGAAACGTTTTAGTCCTCAGCTGGTTTCATCGTGACATGCGAAGATTTTTTATTTTGGTATTATGAACAAAACATACTAACTGACTAATAGGAACTATACTCATGCCACGTAACATGAAACTGATTATGATGAAAGTTCAAACACAACACTTACAATCTTCATTGTACTATTTGTTAAATGAATTAAATCTCTGTTTTTACATTTTACACATTAGATTCTCCGAAGTTAATTGCGAAGATTGGTTGTCCAATTTTTGCCAATGATCTATTGACAAGATAGATATAGGCTTATAGTCTTTTCGTGAATTTTTGAGAAAAATACAGGGTTATGGTCATTCTATATCTATTTATTAAACTTGATATTAAATTACAACAGATGGAAACGTTGAACTAGTAATTATTACTCACCACCTGTGGGGGTGTGGGGTTGTATGTGTCTATGTTAATGCATTGTTTCAGTTTCATCGATGTATGTGATAAACAAAACGCAATATACGAATAGGTATGCAGGTATATTAATTCATTTCGAATACATTGTTTATTCTTATATTCGTGCGCGTGATGTTGTTGAAATATGAAAATAGCGAATAAGTACATAACACATTAAATGGAAACGTTGCTGAAATAACACAAGTAAATCTTGCGATACATATTAACGCTCCTAAAACAAATAAAGTAAATACATTTGGTACTCAATATGTAAATCAAAAGAAATTTTTGAGTCAATTCTCTCGCAAAAAAGGGAACGTTACAACGCAAAATGCATATACTATTACCACCAGTGCAAAAAGCTTTGTTCAACATATTCAAAACGCATGTGTTACAAAACTAATACAAAATCATTGAGTGTGTCTAATTCCATAGATTATATCCGACATAATATTCTACATTATGTCTTGTTGAATATGAAACTTTATTAACTTCCTGTGTTAAATCTGCTAACGCATAAATGGAAACGTTACTGAATATATAAATATACGCGGTAATATTTCGTAATAATATTCCAAATGACCAAAACAATGTCAGTCATACCATTGTAATTCTCAGCTCCACGAAATTGGTAAAATTTTACCCAATGTTATTTGGGTCAAGTATACAATCTTGTGAAATTTACCACGACAAATTGGACATTTTGCCATTTCTTGTGGTCAAAGTAAACAAGTTGTGTATTCCTAAAGGGGATGACCGATCGACATCTCGTTCCCCCCCCCCCCCCCCCCCCCCCACTTACGCCATCAAAAGGAATTTTGGTATCAGAAGAAACTCATATTTTTCCTCCTTACCCCAGGTAAATTTTAGACTGCCAGAAATAATTTCCTTTTGGAATTTTATTAACAAAAACGTCTCACAAGAAGTACCACATTAACCCACTGTCTATGGGCCAATTTTGCTTCTACATCCAGACGTGGGAGCGATTTAACCAAATTGGTAAACCAGATGTTTTTGGTGATATGCTTCCAGGTGAGGATAAAACATGTTAAAATTTGGATCATGATCGGTGCACCCACCTTTAACTCCCTGACACAACAGCGTGGAAATTATTTTAAGAAAATACATTTTTTCTAAGAGTGAAAATAAATATTTGCTTTATTTGGGCGCATTATAGTACATGTTATTTGCATACGACTTGAACATAAAACATAATAAAAAATTTTACCAAAATCATAAACAATAAATTTTATGTGAATATGGGATTTTCTGGTAGGATAATGTTTAAAAAGTGAGTTTTAATAGATTCAAACGCGAATTCACATTCTTAGAATTTAAGTCCGACTCAATTTTTGCTTATACAGAGGCCCATTTTTTATTATCCATCTTCCCTCTAAACATCAAAAGACACTGTAAAGCTCTTTTTTTAAGAACCATATCGAAATGTGAAAGAGACGCGAGGACATTCATTTTCAGTAAGCACTCCGTTTTTAACCGATTTTGTGTTGAAGAGTTTATCATTTCTCAACTGTGTCAATCACACCCAGACCTGAAGTGAATCAACGAAACGCATTTTAAGATGTTTTAGTATTGTTTATTTTCTGTCAGGCTTCCGATGCCGATTATACACACGAAGAAAAAACTTACGATTTTGGTATTTTCCTATTGTTCCCCATAAACATAATGCTTCGAGACAACTTGTCAGTACAAATTTTATCTAAAAATGGAAGAAACCATGTATTCTTTTTCTTTTTTGAACTAATCCCATATTGAATAAAAGTGTAAACATGTTGTCTGTTTTCTAATGTCTGTCGTAAAATAATTTAAAATAAGAGTGGATTGAAGCTTATAGATATTACCATATGACACCCAACATTTTTTTTTTAAAAAAGTCGCAATTTCGATCGGTTTTGTTATCTATGACAACCAAAGCGCTTGATAAAATTGACGTTAAAACATTTAAGGTTCATTTTTAAACAGAAGAAGTGTTCATCATTATCAAAACCCGTGAATAAATGCTATGCTACTATATACATGTATATATAGACACGCTGCTGATAGCGTGACAGACTGTTGCGTCAAAAATTTTCGTATTATTTTATAAATAATCGTCGTACAAAATTGTTGTCCAAAATCCGTACAATGCACTGTTCAAGTTACGCGGTAAAATTCCAAAGAGTTGTATTTATAAACTGCCTCTTCTCTGAGTTTATACCATAGAGAATAATACCTGTATCATGAATAAGTCTTCTTCATGATTACCTGCCTATGTTCCTAATACAAGTTAAATGTTTTTTACGACTACGGTGAATCCTGCAGGGTTTATCATTTTTGAAGAATTTGTAATATTACTCATTAATACTATATTTCCCATTCAGTGCCAAGTGTCCAGTCAGTTAGCTGATGTACAACAGTTTGATCAGTTTCGATTCTGCATAACCCGGGGGGGGGGGGGGTTCTCAGGGTTTTGTGGTACCCATCTCTTTCCAGGTTTCTGAAAGTGCCCCTAACGGGACCAAATTTTCAGTGAAATATACCCCTAACGGGACCATTTTTTTTGCGAGTTTTCAGTGAAAATATACCCCTAACGGGACCACTTTGCAGTGAAATTACTACCCCTATGCGGGACCTGTTCTAAATACGTGATAAAAGATATACCTTTAAATATCTATTACAAGAAAATGACACAGTTGGTGCTACTGTTCGAAAGAAAATTACACATTTGGTGTGGTTTATTTTTTTAATATGTTTAGGTTATTTTCCTATTTGTATCATTGAACCAGTCCCCACAATCACAACTGATTTGATACCCCTAGCGGACTAGAACTGATTATGTTATTTGATACCCCTGCGGTAGTCCCTGCATTTGCAGCTAGTCCTCTTTTTTTTTTGGAACGAGCATGGGTACCCCACCAAAACCCAGAACCCCCCCCCCCCACCCCCGGGGTGCATAATCAATAACATGCCTATATTGTAGATGTATTTTACGGATCTTTATTTTACGCTCCAATGGCATTGTAATTGGTACACAATAGGACGCATTCAGGCTTGGTCATATCGATTGCACAGCCGGTTCCTCTATCCTTCTATACTGACATACTTCTATGTGGAATTACTGTGATTATTAGCCCTCAGTCCGGTTTGGCTTTTTGCATGTCTGTTTCTTAAATGGACGCGCGTCTGTTGTGAAATGGACGCCAGGACAGACACGGACGCCACGTCCTTTGGCCTTTCTGACGTCCATTTGGCCATTTCTTGCGTCCGTTTGGTGAATGACGCGTCCATTCCCTGGCTCGTTTGGTGCGATAATTGATCGCCACATAAGCTCCTATATATTTTAAAACCAAAATGATTGTTGTTTTCAAAGTTTTCTGTTTTGTGTTTCCTTTGCGGCCGGTCTGCTCGTCGTGTCTCTGTATGACACTAAGAAGACGGATATTTGAACTGGTTATAAGACATTACGTAAAAACGTTATGAATTTCACCCATATAGAACGTTTTTAATGGTTATAAACGGGTAAACGCGAACCACACTTGCATTTTTGATCGGAAAACCTCAACCTCGGAACAAGTAAAGATCGTTGGCAAACTTGAAGCTACTTAATTAGTTTGTGCATTTTCTCCTTGGTTTGTGGCTATCACAATTTTACTCACTCTACAGAAACCCTTCATTTACTGTTTTCATCAATGCCAGGATTTCGTTATGTTTCAATCCGAAACGAGACTTTTGAGCTACTATGAATCAAAACTAAAAGGAGTTGATTTTATTTTGGCCAATAAATTTTGCTTACAATTTGCTTACAGTTATGCATTGTATTTACTCTTTAAATCCCTTTTGGGTTACATTAATTGTCATGATTGTTAACGCTTACGTTGCTACTTTGCTTTATTTTATCATAATTGTACTTCCGTATTTTCTTCTGACAAAACTGTTAGTCTGTGTTAGGAATTTAACGCTACATAAACTTTCTTTTGCCTGATGAGCCCGGTGCATGATCAATGCGGTGCGGTTGAATGCACAACACCAGCATACAATCACCCGGCATATCTCCACCGATAAGCGCGTTAACACAATGCAATGTTTGCGCCGTATTTTCCGGGGAGGTCTTACTCACTGGTTTGCCTATTGTCACGGTAAAAATAATCACAAGTAGAACCAGTAGTAATAGTTAAGTTTCCCCTTTATAAAAAGTGAGTATTGTCCATGAGTTCTTAATCGATTTAATATTTAATATAGGCCTACTTTATTTATAAACTTTATTTTTATATTAAAGCAGATTAAAGATAATTCTTAGTTAAATTCTAAGCCTATATATTTTAAAACCAAAATGATTAGCTGTTCAAAAGTTTTCGTTTTCTGTTTCTTTCCACAGGGCACCTTCTGTGAATTTATTATCATATGCTCATATTGACAAGCATAATTATCATAATATTATTACTGTTACATGTAAGGGGTACACATATATCCTTCAGTATAATACAAAATGAAAATATAATTTGCGATATGGTGGTCATAGACTTTTTTCTAATTTATTTCTTCACTGGCTTTCTCTCGTTGTCTCATTCACGTGTTGAATCCCTAGCTTGTAATAATCTTCAATCATTTTTCACTTCAATTTTTCTTATTTAAAATTTGATGTCGAATCACGTTTTACCTATACCATAACTCCATGGTTTTACAATCTAGTTTTGGCCAAACTTGAGTGTCTGTCACCGGGAGGCCGTAAATCGATTCCGGTATTGTTGTCAAGTGCTTGAGTTGTCTGCATCCCACGACGCAACAACAAAGAAAGTTAATTGGCCTTCGTACACCGATAAGTCGCGATTCCACTACAGTTAGTGGAACTCAACATCAGTAGTAATGCAAAACATGAACAGGCGAACGCTAGCATTTCCAATACATGATAGTGGAATTGGCTTGTGGGAAGCACTACTAGTGGTGGAATAATACCGCACTTACGCCTAGAGCAAACTATACCTTTTTTTAAACCTTAGGAGTAGCCCAATAAATTGGTACATCATATAAATCAATTCGAACAATTCTAATTTTTTACCCCTTTACAAACGTTGGCCCCTTATATCTACATGTTCCACTAGGTTGATTTTGGTAGATTTTTAATATATTATTGTTGGACTATTTCAGAGTATATTAACACCAAAATTGTTTCTGTTGCAATTTGTGTGGGGTTAAATCATAAAATTATTGGACTAAATGACCGCTACGAAAAAAGTGTAAAATAGATTTGGTCATAATACATTTTTGTTGGATTTTGCGTTGTTACCATCTTTGAAGTTGTTTGAAATATCAGTAATCAGGTAAATATGTCTAAACTAGCATGCTAAAGTCGGTGATGTTTGATATTAAATGTAAAATTTTCATTTTTCAAACAAATCAAATGATACAGATTTTAGATGCAAAGTCAGGCTAAATACCCGCCGCAAATAATGTATTGGAAAAAAACGGCAGCCCGATTTTCGCAGTTGTAAAGGTTACAGTATTCCTTCCAGAATCCATCAAAATAAAATATAAACAAAAAAGAACATACGAAACGGTCAAGTCCACGAAAATAATTGCTACGGTATCAATCAATATTGCCATGGTTATAGGCAAGGCCATGGAACCAATCGTGCGTGTATTTACCAGCTCTTCCCTCAGCGGGTGAAATGAAACACATTGGATTGACTCGTGATATATGGAATACAATAAAACTTGATCTCGTAAAAGGCCGAAGCAATATTATATTTGGTATAGTTTTACATGGAACCACGAGAAAGCGTTGGACACCAATTATATTTGGCACATAGGAAGCCACATATCTTCTCAACAGTTTGGCTAATGTTCAGTGTGCCAGAATCTGTCGGAAACGGTCAGGTCCACGGTTTGTTTGGTGACACTACGCGACATCTTAAAATTGACTACACTTTTTAAAACAACTGTTTACACTAATTATTTTAATTTAAGGAATCATAAATTTTCATGATAGGCCAGTCAAAGAAAGTACATACAGATTTAATTTCTTGACACATTTTAGCGCATGTATTATTTGTACCAGGTCCACTTAAAATGGTTTAAAGTTAAGCTTTCATTTCGGAAAACTTCGTAAAGATTCGGCACTGGCACTTAGCTTGGGAATTATGCGTTAAGAAATTATGACCTTGCAAGGCACAAGCGTGACATGCCGTCTCTGACTGAATGTGATTGGAAGGCGGGATTTTAACACCGCCAGCAGGGGAGGGCGGCCAAGAAATTCCAATTTCAGACGTTCGCCATTGGTTTAACACGTATAAAAGCAAATCTTGACGAAAAATTCTGAATTTTTTATCATATGTTATCAAGGAATATTTTCTCATTCCAAAACCGTTGGAGTTGAAGAATCAACTCCACTGGAAAGGTTATTTCTGATTTTTTTTGTATGAATAACGAACGAGGACGAGGTCGTATGTAGGTCATGGGAACACCCATGACCGACGCACATCAAGCACCCAAATTGGTTTGTGGTTTGCACTCTGTATTTGCTGTAATTCTTTTGACATTTTTGGTGAGTTGCTATAATGAATGAGGCTTGGCCGCCACCGCCTGACCGCCAGCAACCGTTCGATCTTTGTGCCATGCAAAATCTTTACGCAACCACTGCGTTTGCGTTCGCTAACGCATCCGGTAATACGTCACAGGACTGGTGCTCGCGTTCTCGGTAAAAAAAATACTTGTGAACGGTAATAATGCTGAAAAGTTCGCATGCCTCATAAAAGAAAGGAGATTAGGAGATCCCGGATCATAATTCAACGTTAAATTTTCGCCTTTCCATTATGAAATAGCACACGAAAAAGATCCTAACTTGACTTGCCTGATCCTTTAAAACAGCTAATGGAAGAACATTGACACATACATAGCGCTGTTTTTCGGCTATTTCATATTCGGACTGAATGTTTTCAGCCGATCCAATATTATTTATTCTTATTATAAAATTCCTTTTATGCGACACCTAAAGGAGTTGCTAGTTGACGAGGACAATACCAAAACAATTACGAGAAACTAACCTCAATGATATACAGAATAATGTATTTAATGCCATTTCTGCTTCCCTTTCGGGGCAGAAAAAAAAGAGAAACAAGTTCCCAAACATGTCTATTCTATTCTTAGGAATCGGGCACCTGTTGAAGTTGAAAATAAATGGTTTTAACACATCAGTGACGAAGGGGTTTTCACTCCCGTTAGTGCCCGGCGTGGGGGGGGGGAATAGCGGCAAAACCCGGGGGCCCAAAACATTGTTTTCAAAACAAGCAAAAATGGGTAAATAGACGGAAAATTCAAATGAACTTGCGCTTACATCAAACTTTTTGAAAACTTATTTTTATGTTGATATATACTCTAGAAGACCCAAATTACATATATTTAACCAAAAAAAATTGAAGTTGAGTTAGTTTTCGGAAATCCGTATTTTAAAGGAGGTTTTTTGCAAAATACACGTCCATTTCCCATAGCCTTTGTACAGTAACGGTTTAGTAACGTCCACAAATTGTTTTCAGCACATGCAGGGTTAATTATTTTTAATGTTGCTATTAATTGTTTACTTATATGTATGTGTGATACTATATCAGCAAAAAAAATTGCTTTGGTTCTTTGATTTTGTAAAAAAAAAAAAATTCTCAGCTGACTTCCGTGTGCCCCAAGGGGGTTCAATGGGACCCTCACTAATTAACTCATTGATTATTTTTTTTTGGTATCATTGAAAAGAAGCGCATTTAAAACAGTCAGACAATTACAAAAAATCCCACGCGTAAAGCGATCAGCGCGAAAACAAATTTGGAGGGTTCCTAGGACCCCCCCTCCCTCCCCTGGTCACTTAAGTGTTGTTTAGATTTTTGGACGAACCTGACTGGAAATTGATTCACAATGGTAACTTCAAATGTACCATTGAGACCCAATGAGATCTTTTTATTTTAATGTTTTTCCACAGGGCAATCTGTACACAAAAAAAATTAATTTCTTGCAGAATCAATTTTACACTTATTCTGTGATTTTACCACGGTTTTTTGTGGTCCACTATGGATGAATTATTTTTTATATAGTGTTACTAAGGAGTCCTTGTTTTTTCCAAGTTTGAGAAAATGTTAGGGTTTAGAAGACACCTCCGAGCATGACACTTGAATTAATTTTCACTCTTTTTATGTCTTAAATTTTATATTCACAAATGCAAGATTTCAACAAAATAACCTCAGTTTGTTGCATTTTTCAATTTGCTCAAATTGAAACAAAAAATGAATATAAAATAGCTCAAAGTAAAGAGAAATTACGGCAGCATTTTAAGAAAGGGACTACGACGTTTTTTAAAAATGCACTTTCTCATAAACGGTACATCACTGGGTCATTGTTGGAACAAATTGAACAATGAAACATAAAAGATGTGCTGCCCATGTAGCTATACTTTTTATGATCGATATTTATTCACAGTGTTCGATGGTTCCGGATCAGGTGAAAGTGGAGACATCTTCTTTCATTCACGATATACTGCATCAATCGAATGTTATGCGGATCCAACGGGTGCCGGGAGCCAGCCCATACCTGCAATATCGGAATATTGGAAGATTATAGTAAAGTGTGTGCTGTGTTTTTTTTAAGAATCAGATGAATTCGTTTACATTCGGACGTACATCCACGAGGAGTTATCTGACTTAAATAAACGTTCTGTGGTGTCAACTGGGAAAGGTAAGATGAACCAGCATTGAGGGCAGCAGACTTTACTATACACGAAACAGGTGATGTCCAAATATGGCAAAGGGCATTGGCTTAGGAAGATTTTCAGGATTGGGGGGCCCCGCGAGGCGTCGGTAGTGGGGAGGGTGGAGGTGCAGTGGTGTGTGCCAGCGAAGGGGGGGGGGTGTGAAATTTCCCATTCTCTCCCCCCCCCCAGAAGAAAAATGACAAGATTTCAGCAAACTGAGCGATTTGGGGTCAAATAGCATCGAACTGGGTCCAAAAATCACCAAATTTTTTAAATTTTATGGTGTTTTTTTGTGTTTTTAAATTTGTTTAAAATGCTCAAACTTTGGAAATTTTTCCAAAGAAAATTCACCTTTTCCGTTTTCCCCAGAAACAAGTCTGGCGCTGCCACTGGGGGATAGGGAAGCTTTGAAATAATGTTTTGGTTAAAGTTGTAAGAGTATTGGGGGGGGATTCAGGCCGCTGCACTGGGGGATAGGGGAAGCTAGCGTTGAAAAATGTTTGGTAAAGTGTTAAGATTATTGGGGGGGGCTCAGCGATGGCCACCTGGGGGATAGGGGAAGCTTTGAATTGAAAAATAATTGTTTTGGTTAAAGTGTTAAGATATGGGGCGGGGGGTCAAGGGTTATTTGAGCCCCACCCCCCCCCCACCAAAAATTATTGGGGGTGCCCAGACCCCCAAGCCCCCCCCCCCCGCTTCTAGCCCATGAAGGGGTCCCCCCTGGTCCGCTTCCGGATCTTATAAAACCATGGCGAATCAGGACGAATTGTAAGGGACCTGAATTAGATTTCGGGTTTTATTTTTCATAATTTGCAGAGCTAGGCGAACCACAGCCTTTGTCAACACAACAGAAAGGAGAGTAACATTGCAACGTTAATCGGTTCTACCGAAAGTGGGGGTTACAAAACCCTACCATAAAAACACAATTTTCTGTGACAAAAGAGTTTGATGTTGTTGTAATTGTAATATGTCAATACCCTGTTTGTGAGTGGCAAAACAAAAAGCCCGGACAGGGTAGGTAGGTTACATGGACGATCTTAAGTGTGAGGAAGGCGTTGCCTCGACTCCTTCGGGAGACAAGTGTACAACACCTACTAGTAACACGTCAGAATGGCGTATACTTAACTGTGGAATTTTTGGTACGAATTAGATGTTGAGTACTGCGGTAAATACTTTACACCACCCCCTTTTGTTGGGTCCTACTATTTCCAGTGCACCAAAGGCGAACGAATTGCGAGGAAGATGGCGAAAAACTTGATAACATCCTAATATATTTACAATTTCTTATGAAGTATCAAGGTTACCGCATAGAAATACCCTACAAGCTTCAAAGCTTACTATAAGAAACCATTTCTGCTTTAATACTTTTGGATTTTTTGTTTTCCAGATACAGCACAAGCGTACAAAAAGCCATAGTAAGTCATTCATTCTTCGCTGATGTCAATACTGCTCAAGCTGAAATGGCCTATCATAAGATAAGGAATCTTGCATGTCATGTAAAACAAAAGCAAAATAAGATTATGATAAGAAATAATCTGGACCTGTTTAGTACTCGGTTACTTTACCCCTTTTGTTGGGCTACTATTCCAAGTGACCAAAGAGAACGAATTGCGAGGAAAGATGCGAAAAAACTTGATAACAGCTAATCTATTTACAATTTCTTTTGAAGTATCAAGGTTACCGCCATAGAATAGAAATACCCTACAAGCTTCAATCTTCTATAAGAAACCATTTCTGACTTATACTTTTGATTTTTTTCCAGAGATAACAGCAGCAAGCGGACAAAAAAGCCAAAGTTAAGTCATTCATTCTTTGCTGATGTCATACGGCTCAAGATGATGAAAACTGGCCTATCATAAGATTAATTAATCTTTGCATTCATTGATCAAAACAAAAGCAAATAAGATATGCTAATAACATAATCTGGACTTGTTTTAGTAATCGGTTACTTTCCCCTTTTGTTGGGTTACTATTTCCAGTGCACCAAAGCGAACGAATTGCGAGGAAAGATGCGAAAAACTTGATCACAGCCAATATATTTACAATTTCTTATGACGTATCGAGGTTACCGAAAGAAATCCTACAAGCTTCAAATGCTCTTAATGTAAACCATATAAAAAGCCAAAGCAAGTTATTAATTCTTTGCTGAGGTTCAATATGCTCAAGCTGAAATGGCCTTATTCATTAAGATAATAATCTTTGAATTTCATGTAAAACAAAAGCAAAATAAGCTTATGATAATAACATAATCTGGACTTGTTTTAGTACTCGGGTAATTTACCACTTTTGTTGGGCTACTATTTCCAGTGCACCAAAGCGAACGAATTGCGAGGAAAGATGCGAAAAACATGATCACAGCCTAATATATTTACAATTTCTTATGAAGTATCGAGGTTACCGCATAGAAATACCCTACAAGCTTCAATGCTTACTATAAGAAACCATTTCTGCTTTAATACTTTTGATTTTTTTCCAGATACAGCAGCAAGCGGTCAAAAAAGCCAAAGTAAGTCATTCATTCTTCGCTGATGTCAATACTGCTCAAGTTGAAATGGCCTATCATAAGATTATTAATCTTTGCATTTCATGTAAAACAAAAGCAAAATCAGATTATGATAATAACAAATTTACATATTTATCAATTGCCCATAATTGAACACTTAAAGGGACATAATGGCATGAAAAAAGGCCCATAATGAAAAGGACCCTTACTGAAATTACTTCCACGAGATTGAAAACAATTTAGATGTTTACATTCTGTAAAAGCAGTAAAAACAGGAAGACTTCCAGGGGGAGGTGGCAGTTTGTGGCAATTTCTGGAACAAGGATGCCTGTTTTTAAAAATCCGCTTTCATAGTGCCCTAGATCTAAGTGTGCTTAATATTTGCCAATACATGAAAGGCCTTGCTGAAGTCGGTTGTCAAACGTCTTGGCGAAAGTCAGTAATGGTCAGAATGAACTGGCGAAAGCCATGTTGTTTGTCAAAACTTTAATGATATTCGATTATTATAAAATATGCCATGACTTTCCAACAAACAGACGTCAAGGAAACCGGTCTGTTGCTAAGACTTGTGCGCTCCTCTTTCTTGAAGATTTGAATGATGTTTGCACGCCTCAAATCATCAGGCAACTTGCCTGCTTAGGGTCATTCTTCAGGAGGTCACATACGTGACCGAACTTCATTTGCCTCCCATGACAAAACAACCAATCTAGCGAAAGTGGACACATTATTTTTGGTTAGGTTTGGACAAAATCTTACCAAAAATAATGTTTCCATTTTCGCTAGGTTATTTGTTTTGTCATGGGAGGCAAACAAAGTTCGGTCACGTGTGTGACCCGAAGAATGTCCCTTAGAGAGATTTACCGATGGTCGCCAGGGCCGGAGCGATGTCCTGTGCCCCATCTTCAGTAAGTGGGAAAGGACGTCGTCAGGTCCTGTAGCCATGTGGAGATTTAGGTCAGTCAGTAGTTTCTCACTGCCTGTGGAAGAAATTACAATATCTGGTATAGGTCGGAAATTTTTTTGCTAAACTTTTGCATAGAACTTATATCTTCCTCAGCTGTATAGGTCAAACAAAAAACGTTTCCTATACAATTCCAGTATGTTTAGACATGTTTGGAAAAATTCAGGAGTAATTTGATATATCACCGCACTTCTTTCTGTTGCGCTCTACTGTTACTAGTGTACCAACCGAAGTGAAAGAATGGAGAAGAAAAATGCGGAAAATTTGACCCATCATTTTGCTATACCATGACGTTTGGTATCATTTTAAAGTTTATTATGTCCTTACCAACTTAAAACAATCACTTTTGACATACATTGTAATATTGTGGTTGACAAATAGTTCTACCGTAAAAAATGAATTCTGAAATGAATTCGGATCCGAAAGGATTAAAGCCTAACATGTACGCCATTTCTATATGTTGTGCCAAGGTTATTGCATGGAAGTAGCAGGCTTCGCCCTTCATTGCTTACTACCAGAAACTATTTCAACCTACAACATTTCTTTTTTTCAGAAACAACAGTGAGCAGACCAAAAAGGCAAAACTTTCCATTGCTTACTGAAGACAGTTCTGCTAAAGTTGACTTGGGCTATCGTAAGAAAAATATTTGTTGTATCCCATATAAAACAAATGCAAACTAAGAATGATTATAATATAGCCGGGAGCGGGCTGACGTCACATCGCGGTGAAAACAAAGGGGAAGTCCAGGGAATCCTCGAATCGCGGTGAAAACAAACTGCGCAAATTGCTTCTTTAAGTTCACTGCACATCCTATGACACTATGCGTGCAGCGCGCATCGAATTACGCACGTTGTTGCCATGCCGTTGCCAAGCAGGTTTTGTTGAACTCCCGGATGTCCGCTCCCGGCTATATTACGCATTTGTAAGTTAGGGGTGGCTTCAAAACTCAACCAGCGGTTAATCGCTGGTTAACCCCGGTTTTTTTGCGGTTGTAACCGGTTTCTATTGTTCTAAACAATGAAACACAACCGTCCTCAACCGCAGGTCAACCGCCGGTCGAGTTTTGAAGTCGTCCCTATCGATTACCCTTTTTTAGATTTTCACCAACTTCTCTTGCCGGTGTAAGAAAACTAAGAGTCCCCATAACAGATTGTCTTAGATTCAATAGATATACACGGAATAAAGCGCAATTACAAGACCAAGAAACCAATGATGCCTACGGTATAAAGCATAAAAAGTCAGATGGACCCCAAGACTCTCCGGTACAGGACTCTCTAATTCATAACACCGGTACACAATCATCAAGTGGCCAATATAAATTTTTATCTTATGTGCGAATACCACTTTCCTTCTTCTCCCGAGTTTCGGCAATTGCTTATTTAGTTTGTGCAAAGATGGTACAATTTATATATGTGCAAACAAAAGTTTTGATACCAGTCTGTTTTTCAAATCGGATACATTTAGGCGAGGAGTAGTAAATAACACCCTGGCAAAAATGCTAATAAGCTGGAAATTTCAGGATAGGTCGAGAAAGATACCAAAAGTTCTAGAAACCATCCAGCTAATTCATGAATAAGAGGTCAAAGTTCGTGCAGCAGTAAAATTACTCAAATAATAATAATAATGAGATTTATAGTGCTTTTTACAACAGTAGACAAAGTGCTGGAAAAGGAAGGGGAAATTAAAGGCTAGGATAAAGATGAGACTTTAAAACCGATATCAAGGCCACGAATGGCAAAGGGAAACTCATTCCAAATATTACAATTTGATTAAAATGTATATTAACGTTTTTATCATGTCTCAAAGAGTAAACAAAAATAAGTTCTACGATTTATGGTTTCTAACTATATGGTAATAGCATTACAACGTCAAGTTAGGGTTTGTAATGCTCCGAAGTACCGTTTTTAATGTCTCGGAAGCTGTTCCTGAATCTAGAACATGCAGTGTATATAGGTCCAATAAAGTCTGCTAACGGCTATAACGGGCAAATTATACCCTTAAATATATGTTCACCACTAGAATATATTTTATATGATTTAAAATACTTTCTATTTTGACCTGATTATATCACCCATTATTATTATTCAGTGATTGAAACCAGCCGGGATTATGATAACGTGGATAGGGCAATGGATGCCAAAGCGGGATAGATTACGAACACGTTAGCCTAGTGTATGATACAGAGCATGCTAATAGAGGACACACTCTAGCTGATTACACAATAAAAGTACCCATTATCCATGACGACATTGCAGAAGAGAATGAGTTATTCCAAGTCAATTTCTTAGATCTACAAGAATTTAGCACAACTACAGATACTACTGCGACAAAACGAGACACGGGCTCTCAATACCCATGCGTGAAAATATTGATAATTGATGAGGATGGTAAGTAGTACCCGGGGGGATACGGGGACATTTTTAATTCTCTATACTGTATATTTGCTTGCGCATGCACTTTGAAGAAAAGCCCCCAGGTCAAATCTATTACTTTATCTCAGGTATTTCGATATGGATCTGTGATGAAAGAAAATCACACATGGGATCTATATTTTGCCAATTAATTCTTTGAAAAACAAAAATCTGATTTTTATGTCCCACTGCTTTTAAAACGATTTGAGCCCATTTGTAAAAAAAACGGATCTATATCAAATATTTAATCTTTGGTGATGACCTTTGACATTTGACGATTTTTGTCTTATATCTCCATAACCGTACGTTGTAAGTAGTTTTTTACCCCTGTATTATGAACTTGCCCCTCTGGATTCCGCCCACACTTTCACGAGGGGCACCCTTGCTAAATTTGTTTATTAACATCCATAGAAGACAGATCCAATGAGAAATGATGCTCTGCTCTTCAGGGTCACGGAATTGCTCCAAATGACCCAACTGTACAGTAGAGTTGATTCTTCAGTTCCAACGGTTTTGGAATAAGAAAATATCCCTGAACATATAAAAAAATTAGAATGTTTCGTCAATATTTCTCTTTTACGTGTTAAATCAATAGTGACCTCTAAATTTGGTATATCTTGACCGCCACCACCTGTGTTCCCTATGGAGGAGTACATTTTAGACTATGAAAAATAAGTAAACAATATATAGCAAATAATGATATCAGTATAGCATTATAAACGATAAGTAGGTTATTAAGCTACTATAAGTGTTTCACCCGAAAGAGTAAAAATATTGGAATTTTGTAGGGATAGCTTAAACATGAAGGATAACTCTGATCGATATGATCGTTGAACAGCAACGCTTCTTTTAACCCTGGACGTTAGAGGACTTGAAACCTTAAGTATATAAAATGCTAAAATCTTTAAGTGTAATACATGTAATTGTGTTTTGGACACACCGAATTCTTGAACCAATCTGATTAAAATCGTTAAATCTGTGTTTTTATATAAAATTTAGATCATTTGGGCACAAGGCTCATTTGTTTGTGTTTAAAGGGTATTTCTGACCTCTACGAAACATCATAACACCTTACAACGAGACCAATGTATTGGTGTGCATTTAAACAAAATTTGGCTTGATTTCAAATTTACCCCTGTACTAAATTTACCCCCTTATTTACAGTGTTGCCCACATTTCCAACTATTGGGACCATTTGCCAAAAACTCTGATTCAGCACATCTTCAAAAACTTCGAGAATAGGATTCTTGTTAATAACTCTACCATACACCCTGTTACCGGGATTGTTGATGTTCACGCTTGGTCTCAGCCTCCTAAGGGCATTAAACTGTTCAGTAAAATTCGATGAAATTATACTTGGAATTTATTTCAATATCCATGGTCTGAGCCAACGTGAGTAAACTATTTGGTGCATATGCTAATATCGGCTCCATGGAATTGACCAGATCCTACAAAATCTGTGCGAGTGTTTCTGGTGAATCCTACCCAAAATTTTCACGTATCTTGCCCTTTTGAGGGTTTTAAAACAAGCAGACGCTAACAGACCTGCCTCTGTTGGTTTTATTGCATCCTCGGAATACTTGTAACAATCCTTAAGTGTATTTGGTTTTCTTTTTTAGTGCATCAGGGTTTTTTTTTCTAATGGAAACATTAGCTAGTATCCACTTGTAAGCTTCATCATGCACCAACTGTACTGACAGTCACAAAATTATTTTCCGCATATATGTGACCTTTCAGGGAGGTAAATAACATAGATTATCATGTTTTGAGGAGTCCAAGTGTTGAAAATATTGGATCCGAAACATGATAATAATAAAATTGGATGATTTACGCCCAAAATTTATTGGTCTCGCTATGAGTTTTAAAATATTTTTGCAACTCATAGCTCGACCAATAAATTCGAGCTCAATCTATCCAATTTTATAAGAAAGTGGGTGGGCCAGTTAATTATTTGGCTAACCCAGAAAATTCAGTCGGCCCAATGGCCTAAATGGCACACGCAGTTAATTGTTTGGCCCACACATTATATTATCTGCTTCAACTTATATTAATGAAACCGTAATAGCTCGTGATGAGTCAATTTGTATATTCCGGAGTCATGGATGAATAATGTAACACATTCTAACCCCGGACTTTGGTCTACTTCTAGTCTAGATTCGCTTCAGCGGTTTCGCAGTGAAGCAGAACCATTGCTAACAGCTAGCGAGACATGGACAATTCTGGCCGGAACCTGCCTTTGATTTCTAGACATAATGTCTCGCCTCAAGGCTGTTTTTCATTGAAACTGTAACTCGATATCGTCTGATCTGCCCAAAAATTGTACTGACTTCATGTCTCAATAGGCCAATCTTTACTGCTAAAACCGTTGGGTGCGAGAGGCCCTGGAAATGTGTTTTAAAAACAGACAATATGAATTAATACCAACAACAAAGCATCTAAAATGGTGTAATTGGATCAAGATTAGTTTTTAAACTGTTATTCTTTATGCCACTAAAACAAAAACATAATAATTGATAAACTGACAAATGAGCAAGGTACAGTAACTAGTTTTCTTTTATTTCTATATTTGGTCATAAAGGTAAAATAAAAATTAACATATTAGTCAATAATGAACAAAAAACACTTTCAAAAAGAATGAAATTTAAATCAGTGGAGTGACAGTTCACTCGTTTTAGAATGAATTTTACCCTTCTTTGTTTTTCAACACTTGTGTGTGCTGGCCATCTCCAGGGAAAAATTAATAATTATATATCCTTGTCTACCTCGAGAACTAAGTAGTTAAAATTCCACCCTTCGTAGTTTCAATGCTTTGGAGTGATTACTGTAGGCCATCCATGAAGAGTGAAATGATATTCTTCTTCCTTTAATAGAAAGTGGTACTTTGCACGCTTAATTCAACAATTACTGTTATATGCAAATTATTATTTTTTGTATATTATTTAAATATACTAAAAAATGGATGTTTTATAACCCTTGTGATTGGGTTTAAAGTATTATAGAGTCGTTTTTAGATGAATCATGTAGCAAAATCCGGCTTATGAAAATGTGTTGTCTGTGAGTTTGTCATAATTCCCGAAATATACAACACTTAAAAAAATAATATTAATAATAATAATAAAGATATTAACTTCACTAGTGGGAGAACAAAACTGTTGAAAAGCTTTGGAATGGCAGAAAGTTCCTGATCGAATGAGCCGAAATTGTTTTACTGCGACATCATTATCTACGCAAAATTAAAACGATCAGACCAGCTAAAGAACCTTCAGAAATTATATTTTGACGAAACATGGATTAACACCAGTCACGCCCTGAAAAAGTGTTGGATAGACAAAGATGCAAATGTGGGTTCCCAACACCACTGGGGAAAGGACAGCGATTAGTAATTCTGCATACTGGAAGTATTGATGGATTTATTTTCGGAGCCAAACTCAGCTTTGTCGCCAAAACGATGATTATCATAACGAGATGAACGCTAAACACTTCCAAGAATGGATAGAAACTCAGTTATTTCCAAACATACCCAAAGAGCAAATTATCATAATGGATAATTCAAGCTACCAGAGTGTCTAAGCTGAGAAACTTATAGCAAAAATCAGAAATGCAAGAATGGTTAATGGTTGAAAAGCCAGAATATCGCATTTCCCGCTAAGTATAGACAAATCCGACCAGCCAAATGATGGTCAGAATTGATCCGCCATTACTGGGGGGGGGGGGGGGCGGCTCCAACCCAAAACCTACCCAAATCTTTTGTACGTCTATACCACGCTTGATTACGGTATAATTCAAAAGCTACACTTATCTGCACATTTGGGTGAATTCAAGCAGGATGCATCCCAGCTATGGCTGCCAGTGAGGTGTTGGAATGTGCGAAATCGGATTGGTGTATACGAGAAAAGAGCTCTACAATGTCATCAAGCAAAACGAACCACGAGCTCGAAATATGAAATTGACATTCTACATAAATTACGGCCATGAAATTGTAAGTTTGTCTCCCTACCAATGTGACTTGAACCTTAAAGTGACAGGAGGAGATCGGTTGTAGACCACCTACCGAGAACGTTTCGAAAGGTTTATTGGACAAACATGTGCAAAAGAAAATCGCAAACCTTGTTTTGAACTTGCCTGCTATCGTAATCGATTCCACATAGAAAACCATGCTTTGA
This sequence comes from Ophioderma brevispina, assembly GCA_023653785.1. Taxonomy (NCBI): domain Eukaryota; kingdom Metazoa; phylum Echinodermata; class Ophiuroidea; order Amphilepidida; family Ophiodermatidae; genus Ophioderma; species Ophioderma brevispina. The sequence goes on from JAMKCH010008158.1 coordinate 32,251, forward strand.
CTACTAAATCATCATCTTATTACATAAAGACGGCGTATTCGGCTTATTCGCTTCAGGTGTGATCTAATATATTGGTAAGCATTCCAAATATGTAAAAACCGGGGTTCGACAAAAATTGAGGGCGCTTCTTTCTGGAAATCTCCTCATGTCTCTTTAAAGAGTTGATATGGACTACCATGAAGGGTAATGTTTCGGGGAACAATGCACAATTCAGTTTGGCAGCGATTAAGAAATCTTTTGATGAGGCAGTGGAACAAATTCCAGCTTCTGACTGGACAAATGTAGTGCGACACATAAAGAGAACACCTGTGACATTGAAAATGAAAAAAGTTTTGTTGAAATTAGCAGAGGATTCTGTTAGCGAAAGCGAATCGGACGCAAGTGAAAATTAAGCAGTGTTAAGTTGTTATTTGAAACATATCTTAGCAAAGCAAATGTTGAATACAATTTTTACAATAAAATCAATATAATTAAAGAACAATACAAAGACACAACTTGTGAATATCTGCATAAACTGTATAGCGCCCGTGTGCATGATATATGCCCTGGCGTAAAACATATCCAGTTTGGCTTCTTGAGATGTTATTGATTGTATATAGAGGAGAGCGTGGCCTAGCGGTTAGGGTGCTTGCCTGTGGCGCAAATTTACCAACAAAAATTCCCGGATTCGAATCCCGGCGGGGTCGTGGCACTTGCTGGGATTTATTCGGGTACTAAAATTCTGAATTTGATCTGTATACCAACTATTGATTAAATACAGAATACCGCTCTCCTCCTTGGTTCACTTGGAATTGGGCAAATGGATCATGAAAGCATCCCGTCCTTCGGAGGGGACGTTAAGCCGTCGGTCCCGTGTACAGAGAGTCACAACTGTACATGTACCTCGCAGTCAGTGTCGAATAAGAGTAGGGTGAAAACCCCTGACTGTTCCCAATCCGCCCCAGCCTCAAATAGCGGGCCATGTTAGGAGCGTCCGTATCATGGATACACGCGGCCCCGAATCAGCACACTCAGTTGAATAAATCCTGACACCACCACAAGCCATTACCAATGACTTGTGGATACGCTAAGAAGAAGAAGTGATTCTGTGGATACAAAATGTCTTCAATCCAGAGCAGTGGACTGTTTTCAAAAAGTTTTGGAAGACTCGTGGTTGCTTGGATTTACTCAAATCTTATTTCGTTGTTACAGGTGATTAGAAGTATTTTACACAGAGGAAGTTCATAACAAATCACTATATCACTAGAGTTTCTTTGAATTTCAAGCTAGAATTATTATCCGAGGGACACAAGTCTATTAATTTTGCCTTGGAATTAATTTTCTGCTTTGATGATTCAGTGTCCTTGGGTCTTCGAGGGCATTGTTCGCTCTGACCGGTGTCCTTATTCTGTTTTTTTTCCAGTGCAACAGAGTATAAACGCCCAAAGGTGCATTCGCAAACAATTTGCTTGTCATTTCATATTTGACCGATTTTGCTAACCATCAGTATTGAAACAAAATCTGACTTGCATAAAAAATACCCGTTACACAGCACAATTAATTCAGAGCAACCTTGAAAAACGATGTTTATCGCCGATACACTGTTTTTCGATCGAAAAATAATGTTTTTTCAAGCTATAAATGCAGAAGGGCACAAGCCCTACTAACCATGTAATTCATTCCCGCAGGATCCTCCCTTGGGTCTGCCGGGGGGTGAAGAATATCAAAAAGGTCAACATTGAGCCATATTTTTTACTTGATGAGCTAGAGTAGCCACGCTTTAAGATATATTGTAGAAGGGTACACAACCCCTACTAACCACGTAGTTCATCCGCCAGGGATGACGTCACTGATGACGTCATTAGAGGACTTTTTAATTTTAGATTTTACTGATTTGAGTATATGCTAGACTTCCCCGTACAAAATCCCATAGAGAATATAAATATGTGTATATGAAATTGTACAACCCAAACCTGCACATACCCTTGAAAAAACCCGCAATTCCGCCATTAGTGGTTTACAGATTTTTATTTATTTATTTGTATTCATTTATTTTTATTTAGTTTTTGTATTTATATATTTGTTCATTTATCTAGTTTATTTATTTCTATTTATTTATATTTACTTATATTTTATATTTATTATATACACGCTGGTCTATTTTATGACCAGCGTGATTAGATGTAATTACACAAATAAAACCAGAAAATAAAATAAAAATAAATAAAACCAACAAATAAAATAAACATACAGAATCAACGAAATAAAAAAAATAAAACGAATAAAAAGTAAAACACTGTAAATGAATAATGGATAAATAAATGAATAAATGAAACACTATAAGTTTGAAATAAACAATAATTATAAATAAAATATAAGTAAATATTGCTTTACACACTGTATATGACGTCACTGACTCGAGGAGGACGAAAGCACTTTAGAGGAATATTCTCAGACGATAAGACTTACGTGATAGACACCAGGCACCTACACACTTCTTCCAATACAATTTACAAATGAAGAGCGCCGCTCATTACTCGCATTACTGAATGGTGACGTCATATTTGTGATACAGCTTGGGGAGATTTTGAAAATTCTGCAATATGTGTTCATGACGTTCGAGAGACTTTTTTAGACCTCAGATGGTCAAAATTATATGCGCAATGAAAATGGGAAAATCCGGTATGGTCTCGGCTATCGGAAGCTGAAAACAGAATTTAAATAAGACTCTCCGTTGTTGAGTGTTGGTATTGTTTTTATGTTATTAAAGTTGCGCCATAAGTCAATCCCGGAATTGAGGGTTGAAAAAGTACTCCTAAATAATCGTAGATTATGCGCGATATAATGTGACTAGTGAGATATACTATCTGTGTCGGTATTACTTAGATCATTCCTGAACCCATAGTGTCATCATTGCAAGGTGACATTTAGTTTTAATAAGGTGACAAAGCAAATATGCATGGCTATTTTCCGGCAGTGGAACCAAGTTTGAACTGGGAAATGCAATAGGAGTATTAATTGCTGTCATAATTATATGCGCGGGACCGTGTTTGTGGGCGCGGTCAAGCATGGTTTGCATGACACGTACAATGTACACACATTCGATTGTGTGTATACTTAGGTCAGTCACCCGAATGTACTACACATGCGCGAATTGCCATCGGTGACCAGCGTCGGTGACTTGTCACTAGAATCTTCTATACAGGCGTCAATGGAGAGCTTTGTTTGTGTCAGGACTACAATCGGGACTACTCTGCGGGACTGCAATGCATTGAAGATGCAACGGAAGCTAACGGAGATTTCAAGGCTTTCATATAGATTAGACATTCAGCAGAATTATTACCATGTATTTGGTTACATAAATGTCTTGAAGGTGAAAACAATAGGTGATTTTGATTTGTTTATATTTCAATATAGAAAAAGCTGAATTTAGTATTAGCTCTAATACGAAATTGGTAATTTCACAAATAGTTCTCAGGTTAATCCTTTTCAGGTGAGAGTATGCCACGTCAGTTTTGTTTGTTAATATTTATTATTTGACCTTGTTGTTTTAGTGAACTTCTGGCTTTCCTCGCCGGTTTATTTGTTAAATCGGGCGACAAACAGCGCCCTCATCACTATTGAAAGAAAAGGAAGGTTGGCTAGTGCCCAAAGACTTCGTAAGTATTTTAAAAAGTTTAAAATTCTTAAATAATTGGTTATTTCAAGAAATAAAAAAGACTGAAATATCTCCTGTATGAATTTAAATTTCAATTCCTTTCATTTCCCGGAATACTAAATTTAAAAAAAAAAAACTTTAAAAATTAATTTTTCATGGGGCACTCAAATGGGTTCGGGGGCATCCCAATCCTACCTCATATAGATCCGCAGGATCCATCTGACATCACCAACTTAATGACGGACAGGTGAACAGCATCTCAGCTGCGGCCGCTAGATAGATACAGCTTTCATATCGGGCTGCTAATTGTTTTCTTGAAATAGTTAATCAAAGAGGCACTCTAAATCACCATTAATCCCTTAAATACAATATATAGTTATAATACAATGCGGAACATCTAAGAAAGATGGGCTCTAAACCACCATTAACCGTTTAAATACAGTATAGTTATAATATAGGGCCAAGCATCTAATGAAGATGGACTCGAAACCACCATTAACCGTTCAAATACAGTGTATTTTTAAAATACAAGGCGAAGTGTCTAAGGAAGATGGAGTCTAAACCACCATTAACTCCTTAAAAAGAGTAAATAGTTATAATACAAAGCGAAGCATCTTTAACCCCTTTTAATTTAAAAAAAATATAGTCATAATACCAGGTGTTTAAAAGTGATGGACTCTTTAGTGTTCGAAGGCAGCTTTTTGGGGAATGAAGAAAGGTAATTGCTCATACACAACATGGCCTTATTTAATCCAATGTTTTGTTTATCAAACGTTTTCATAACTCTAGATATTACCACAGAGAACCTCCTTGCAACAGGAAGTGATGACTCAACAACCACAGACGTCGCATTCCCAGACGCGGTGTCTCGAACCACCAATCACGAAATCGTGATAAATGATCCAGACTGGAAAGCTGTTAAGATCGTCCTATCTTTTCCCTCTCATGGAATTGTGGTATCGCCTTTTGAATCTGTTCTTATTTGTCCCGAAACTGTTGGTAAATATAATCATTTCTTCTTTGCTGATAGTGTTTATTCATCAGGCTTCAAAATTGTTCTGTGAATAACACAGAAATTTCAAGAGGAAACTAAAATAAAAGATAAAACCACCATTAGCTATTACTTCAAATTAATAATCTATATCGCCTGTGACAACCTTAAAGTAACATTCAGAAATCTGGTGTTGATCATTTCCACTTCTATTTTGCCCTTGTTATAAAGGCACCACAAAATAAACATATGCTGAAAAGTCAAGTTGATTCTTGCGCTCCGTTTTAATTTTATGAGTATTTTTTTAATATTTCAGTTCCCCTTTGGCCACTGTGGTAATTTAATTGTTTGGATCCGGAGATTTAAAACCAAATTCGCTCTAGCTTCACAACGAAAAGATTGTGGCCTCATTCATTTTTAATAAATTGTTAATTTGGAGGAAGGCTATATGCATGAAAAAATCTGGCTTTGTCAAAAAGTTGAGGGCACCCTTCCGGCAACGTTTCTGAATGTTTCTTTAAATTTAAGCAAGAACGGTATTTTTCACACTCTGCGTGATAAATCCACAGTACTGTAACTGCCATGGCTTGTTCATAAAGAAAAGTATTGGCCACTCGTGGTATGATGAAAAAAATATTCCAATCAAATATATGTTTGCAGCTAGCATTCAACTTTTAGAATCATAAAACGCTATTTAGAATATCAAAAATAGTCAAAATATCAAGAGTCTAATGTTGCATCAGTTTTAATGACCGGTGTGATAGTATAAACATAGTCCGGCAGGTATCATAGTCCGGGCTCCATAGACGACAACGGAATAAAGCGTGAACCTAATGTTGCGTGAAGAGTCAACTGAATCGATTGCCCTATTGTTCAACATTGTTCTCGGACTGTGAGCCCGGAGGACTATATTTCCTGCCACACCGGTTTAACAAACTCGTCTTCTCACTTGCGATTTTGGTATTAGAAAATAGTTCATGTTTTTCTCATTACTTCAGTTAAATTTAAGGCCCAGGAAACGTTCCTCTTGATATTATGAACAGAAACGTCTCCAAATGTGGTATCCAAATGCGGTATACCACATTTAACGCACACACACTATCCTATGGGTTAATTCAATACACTTTTTTGCTTCTACTATCCAAACAGCTGGATCGATTTAAAGCAATATTAGCACATTTTTTTGAAGAGCGCCCCAGTTTTTCAAAAATTTTGAAATTCTTACACGGTTGCATTGGTAACGGCCTAGTAAACTATACTTGTGAATGGTTAAGCTCGAAAATGTCTATGTGTCACAAACGAAGAAATTTTGTACTAGAATAATTATTATCGGGGATCCCGATAATAATACAACGGCTGCTGGAAACGGCCTTCCAATGTGAAATAGCCGGGAAATAGCGCCATGTACGTGTCTACGCTCATCCATTAGTTGTTTTAATAGTTCAGGCAAGCCAAGTTAGAGGTTATTTTCTCGAGGTGGCACTATTTCATCATGGACGGACATAAACGTAGCATTTCCAGCTCTGCCGTTAAGTCCAATCTAGTTTCCTAGACAATTACCAACGTAACTGTGCAAAAATATCAAATTTTGAAAATTGGGAGCGCTCTCCAAAAAATGTGCTAATATTGCTTTAACTCAAAATTTATAATGAGATGTTTTCGGTGATATGCTTCCATGTGAGAGGAAATTATCATATGAAAATTCGGACTATGCTCGGGTGACCCGCCTTTAATGTGCAACAGAAGATTGACTACAGAATGAGCAAAACACAAAAACAATGGGACCTATTTCACAAAAGTTAATATTAATCTTAAGTGAATTTAAGAAGAGAGAAGAATTTTTAAGACTTTGTAAAGAAAATGAATAAAATAGGACCCAGGTATAAAACAGACTGAGATCAACCCATAGATTCGTTGTAATATTTGGAGCAACTTTTAGGCGAGGTCTAAAAGACCACCAAAGCCGACCAAGGTATTCAACACTAAACCACCCAGTCTGTCAGGGTTAAATAGCTATCTTCAGAAAAGAAGAAATGCCAGTGCTCCACAAGACATCATTCAGAAATGAAAGCACCAGAACAGCACAGAACTCTCCAAGTACGTGTGGCAGCTCAAGAAGAACAACCAACCCTACGACATCACATGGTCAATCGTATCCAGCGCCCGACCGTACTCCAGCGGAACCAAGAAATGCGACCTCTGCCTCACCGAGAAGCTGGCTATCATCAATGCCGACAAACGCAGACTACTCAACGAGCGACCCGAACTGATATCCAAGTGCCGCCACGAGAACAAATTCTACTTAGCAAACCACTCCAGCATCACCTAGGATAATACGACTACCATACCTCTCCGCCGTCCGCAATTTGTCATCTTCCATCTCATGCCGCCCTCTACGACCACCAACTTCTCTCTACGACGTCCGCAACACCGCTATATATCCGCCGCATCACGGAATTAAGCAGCCAGTTGTCTGATGATCGCACAAGCGTGAAACTGCCGAGTAACAACTACCGTTCCAGCAGGTTCATCAATTTATCTCGCTCTGTTTAAGCATTGAGCATCTGCATGAACACAAGAAGCACACTGAATACACCACAGGATGCCAAAAAGAATGGTACACCAATTGTGACAACATGGATGGACTTGAAATGCATACGGTACTACAGCAGATTGCTATATCCACAGTCGAACCATGAGTTCCTTGCGGAAGTTGATCTTCTAGGGACCGAAAGAGACAATAAATCAGGACATGCAGGTTGAAGACCTGTTTCTGTAAGAAAGTTTATTCTGGACGCCAGAGCTGTGTCTTTCTACGCCAACGACAATGCATATCAACTTCCCTCCCCTTCCAATCTGAAGCTGTGGGGCAAGGCAAGACCAATAACTAGCGACTCTGCCAATTTTGCCATCATCCTCAATGGATGTAGCTACTCCACAGGTCTGGCACGTAGTTAGAAAGACGTGCAAATACCAGGATCTAGTGGCTGACTTTGAAAACAGAGGATGGTTAAAAACTACTTCAAAAGAAGCTAGGAAGCAGATCATTAATGCAGTACATAGGTCAATAAATGCCTGACATACTTGGGCATCCTTAAAGGAAAGAGGAAGGCTATAACTGAACAGCAGCCAAAATTGCACCTTAGAGCGAGCTATGATTCATCTGGCTCAGCAGAAGATCAAAGGCCTAAGACAGATGGAGCTACAAGAACTCTCAACAATATGACTCTCTCGGAGAATGGAATTGTGGAGCGCTCCCCACAAAACCAGGTTTACTAAAGCCCAGAGACCGGCGCGCAGAACACACTACACACTAATTTAGACAAGAGGATATTACTGCATAAAGGTGATTTTTCCTGTAGGTCACTGCACACAGAGAGAGATAGCAGGGAGTGCTATCTTTTAAACCGGATAAAAGTAGGCTCCAAAGGTGGTGACAGCGCTGGTGTTACACCAATTGTTCCACCAAAATGCTCTTTCTGATTTGGTAAAGAATAAACAACATATAATGTTGTGTCAATGATAAAAACGTAAAATTCGAAGCCGATTGTGATAATAATTTTTGACTTCAATGAACTATTAAGCAACAAAACCTATCTTTGTATCTGACAATATAACACACGTAGGCCTTAACATAAAAATAACAAATCTTACTTGCCAGTTACTCTTACTCCACAGCAATACAAGAGTAACTGCCGGGTGAGAAACAATTGGCATTGTTAGATAAGTTACTACTCTATTAAAGTTATGAAGTTGGTGTACGCAAAATGTGAATACCTTCAAATTAGTAGACTAGTAGCTTACTCACCAGTAGCGTATTTGATGCATTCGGGCATGAGTAAAATGTCCAAGAGCAATTGAAAAAGTGTGACATACAATATCCATCAATCAAATTTATTTTTGTTCATCACCATATCACATCAACAATGAAATACCGGATATGAAATGGCAGTACAAATAAAAATGGATTTCACAATAGAATTCAGATTATCATTTATGGATAATTCTAAATTAGAAAAATCGTGATGAAAGAGGTCACTGCTAAACGCTAAGCGTGAAAATTCAGTATTACCCTCACCTAACTTACGTGTTACTAAGACAAAGACAGACAAAAAAAGAGATTACAAATCAAGACAAAAAGACAGGGACAGACCCTACGATACAAATTACATTGGACAAAAGACAAAGACAGCAGACAGTAAATTCCAAGGATAAGAAGTACAACAGAGTGTAAAAAAGACAGAAAAATTAGGAAGTGATGGACAGCACATACGAAATTGATTGAGACTCTTTTCATATTAATTTTGACAGGAAGATCAAGTTGGGGAGTTTTTAAGATAAGAAGGCAGATTTAGCCCATAGTAGGGGCCTTGGAAACATAAGGATATCTTAGCAAAGTCAGTACGGTATTAAGTGGTTTTACACGGGGTATTTTGGGCTTGCCTGGTCTCATAATGGAGGATGAGTTAAAAGTTAAAAAATCTGACAATAAGGTCGTCCGGTTGAAGGTTATAGTTGTATTGATACATGAACGTAGGCAACGCTGAAGTTTATAAATATCATTAACCTTCAACGTTTTGAGCAGAGAAAAAAGGGTCTGTTGTGGGCAAGCCACAGGGAGTTAGTACATGTCCTAATAACTCTTTTCTGGAGAAAAAAAGTGAGAGTCAGACCAGCATTATTACATCAGCCAAGTTATGGCTCCATATGATATATAGGGTAATATAGTGAATTATATAAGTGAGAAGTGGAGCATTTGAGGAAGAAATTGTAACTTTGCGGAATAACCCCGCTGGTATCTAGCAATAATTTTGGAAAATGTGCTGGTAGGGGAATTCCAGGATAAATTGTGGTCAATAAGCGATACCAAGGAATATTTGTAGTAGTACTGCTGAACTGAGTATTGTAATTTAAAAACATACTTGCCTTTAGTTAGAATATAATTTTGTTTTGTATATACTCCTTTGCAACATGACCTTTTGAGGATTTTATGATGATTACATCGCGTTACTTTTTGAGTGATTAATTATTGCATAAAAATGTTCGTCAAAACTAGAGTCAACGTACAGTTTGGACATGAAGACGTACATTGTACACGAAGCGATTCCTTCGAAATTAATGTCTTTCGGCAGGGAGTGTTTCAGCTGAGGAAACAAAAACCATTAGTAAGTCAATGTGCTTTCTGAAATTACTGTTAAAGAACAGAATATTGCTTGATCCGTTTTTGGTGGTTATGCTACCATTCTACTGCCAAAACAAATTTTGCTGGAATATCTTTATTCAAAGTGTACTTAAAGTCTGACTCAGAGATTTCGAAATATTATTTTTTTGTGTAATAATGAAAAATAGTCAACTAGAACTAAAGATAGTAACCTAAAATGCACAATTCCGACATTTGAGATGAATCGGATTTTTCGTTTTGATGCAGTAACAAACATTTATGTGTAGTATTACGTCCCATAGGATACTGTGTATAACAAAAATTCCGGATCCGGAATTTTATAACAAAGTTGTGATTTTCTATATGAAGGAATTAGATTTAAGCTTAGCAATTTCACACAGTGATTAGTATATGAACAAGGGTTATGTAGATGCAAAAAACACGATTTTTTTTAAATTGAGGGCTCCCTCCTCAGGAAATCTCTGAGTCGGCTTTTAAGTAATAAGAGGTTATAGCAGGGGACTGTAGCGAAAGAGTGTGCGCTTCCGGATAAAATTGTGAATTTTTGCACACAAGTATTTTAGGCATTGATAATCCATAACATTGATGGAAGCACCCGTGGAAGCACTTGCCAACCCCCCTTAATGGTGTTTGTCTGGTTACAAGGATTCCAAAAAGATAGTTTACACTATCTGTGGCGTATAGTTCCGGAGTTACGGGGTAAAAACTGTAAACTTTTAATTTTTGACTTCTGTACAAACCAAATTGACTTTTTCACCATTTTTACTGTTTTTACCCCATAATTTCCTAAACTATAAGTCACAGGTAGTATAAACTATACCTTTTTGGAATCCTTGTAACCAGACAGACATCATGGTGTGCTTTTCAACACAATCGAAACATTTTAACAATTTTACCCCTGTGTAACCTTGAAATCCAAGCTGGGGCCATGAAAGGGGTGTGGCAAGTGCTTCCATCATTTTTTTTTTGATTATTAATGTATAAAGTACTTGTGTACCAAAATTCACAATTTTATCCAGATTTGCACACTCACATAAGATCTGTGCACTACAGTCCCCCACTATTATAATATATTGCGTTAACTATGATAACTTGTTTTATGTATGCGCAACACACGACACATTTATATGTAATGTAATTTTTTTTTAATTTTAGATCTACTCGCTAACGACATTGATGCCGTGGAGCTAAAAGACTTCAGCCGGGTTAACGAACTAATTCAATTCAGAAACAGTAAGTATTCCTTCACAAATCCACAAATAGTTTCCTCATTAAAATTAAATCAAATATTCATGCAATACAAAATATAGGAGAACATCACAGGTTTGAAGATTGTCTTTGTGTCATTTTGTTTAGCAGCCAAAATGGTCATAGAATCTACTCGTCTTGAAATATTTGAAAAACTGCTTATTTGTCCACCCAGTCTTATTATATCGTCTCAGTGTTTATTTAATTAATAAAAAAACCTTTATTTATTTGTTTTCAAATCTCAATATTATTTTAGATGTGAACAACGTAGGTCCCGTTACCATTAGAGCCGTGGACGACGGTCAGTGTGAGCCTATAGAAACGTTTGAGTTGGTGCTTGAATCGGCGTCTTATAAATCTACCGCAGCCACAGTTTACGTAATTGACGATGATGGTATTTTTTCTTTAATTCAAAATAACTTAAAACTTTGAACTTACTATTTATTATGTCAAAACCAGAATAAATAGTCCTGACGTAGGCCTATATGACCTTGCATTAGAGTCTGCACGAAAAAGTTTTGATGGTTTCTAGGCAACATGGACCTGCTGATTGCAAGTCTCAATGATGCAACTTTGTCTTCATTGTACATTTTGAGATAGGGAAAGGGGTAAATTAGCAGGGGTCAAATATTTTATACGGCGTTAAAAGGTGTATATGTTTATATGGTCCTAACAAAAGGTATACTTTGCTACACATACAAACTCTTGTTTTTACACGACAGGCCAAATGCTGTTGCACGACAGGCCAAACACTGTTCAAGGAAAATATTTTTAATGATCAGATTATAATGTTCGAAATTGGTTTCGATTTGTTAGTACGGGTATGTTACAACAGGAAATAGTGTTGATCACCACAGACCCTGTGGGCCTTTTCAATATTTTGCACATACTTATACCCCAAGTTATACCTCAAATGTAAAAAAATACCCCAGGATTGCCTTGAATCACTTAGCCTACGGTACAGCCAAGTAGGTATAGGTCTGCGGCTGTTTTGCAGTGGGTGACCAGATAGATAAAAGAATAAGTACGCTAAAATTCTACAAATCTACAAGAGTAAATCAGTTGACCTGGGAGTTCAAGAAAAGCAATATAATGATCTGCAGATGTGTGGCAACGGAGCCACCAGGAGGTGGCTTTGCCATAGGAATGAAGTGTAATCAGTTCAAGAAACAAGTTGAAAACAAAGTTTGCAATTACCAATACCTTTACTATGTTTACCATCGATAAAACTAAAACATGAAGTTAGGGTAAAATTACTAGATTACAAAGGATTTATCGGATTATCTCTTTCATTGGTTCTTGTAGTCAAACACTGCTTCGACAGCAAGGTGTATGTGGTGAATGAAAATGAAAAACCAGTTTCTTCTTTGACAGTAGTGAGGGAAGGCAACCTCCAGGGTGCTACCTCTGCGGTAAGTAGTGGTCTTTCTATTTTAAGGACTGCAGTTACCTTGTTGATTTGACTAGTAAATGGTCGTTTGGACGTATTTCAGCCAAGAGGAGGTCATTGTGTCCTTTGTCTACCCTGATGATGTTAAGAATATGCTCAGAACACTACATAGAATTTTATTACAACATGGAAAGGTACATCCTAATCATAAGGTAAATAGTTTGCATAGGATGTTATGTCTGTTTAGTATGCTAAACGAATTAAAATTTAAACAAAAATCCTAGTAGGAATGTGCAAAAAGGTAGGTGTGAATTAAGGAAAATATTTCAACAATTGTTGATTCATAGCATTAAAAAACGAGACCGATGTTAAATCCGCTCAAGAAGAAATCATAAATAAAAGAAGACACACCCATATCGAATTCCCATCTACTCACTGACCATTCAATCGATATGGCTGCGCATGCTCCAGTATAGAGGTTGATGTTGATGTTGTAAAATGGCCAGCGTTTATTGGTCCCCTACTACAAATTCCATTTAGTGATTATACGAGTAGCTCAAAGACAGACACCTTATACTTCCCGAATATCTTGATCCTCATAAGTTTGACCATTATGAGGGTTGATTCCTCCTCTTCTGATGATTCTTTACACGTGACAAATCCACAGTTCACGTACCACGATGCACATCCACAGATCAATACCACGATGACCACATCCACGAATCACATAAAAACGTGGCACTCCACAAGATCACATACACACGATGGGCATCAACAGATCACATAGACACGATGGCACATCCACAGATCACCTACACCACGATGGCACATCCGCAGATCACCTAACACGATGGCACATCCACAGATCACATACCACACGATGGCACATCCACAGATCACATATACACCGATGGACAACTCCCCAGATCACATACACACGACGGCACATCCACAGATCACATATACACGATGGCACATCCACAGATCACATATACACGATGGCACATCCACAGTTCACATACAAACGATGGCACATCCACAGATCACCTACCACACGATGGCACCTCCACAGGATCACATACACACGATGGCACATCCACAGATCACATATACACGATGCACATCCAAGGTCACATTTACACCATGGCACATCCACAGATCACATACACCACGATTTGACCACATCCACAGATTCACATACACACCGATGACAATCACAAGATCACATACACACGCTGGCCTCCACAGATCACATACAACACGATGGCACATCCACAGATCACATACACACGATGACACATCCACAGATCACATACACACGTTTTGACACATCCACAATAAATACACACGATGGCACATCCACAGATAGCATACCACCGTGGCACATACACAGATCCGCATACCACACGAGGCACATCCAAAGATCAAATAATACACTCGATGGCACATCCACAGATCACATAATTAACGATGGCACAAACCCACAGAATCACATACACACGAGGGCACATCACAGATCACATTACACACGATGGCACACCACAGATCACATACACACAGATGACAATCCAAAGGCATCACATACACCGGGTGGCCAACTCCACAGATCACATACACTCGATGGCACATCCACAGATAAAATTATCACACGATGGACATCACACAGATCAATAATACACTCGATGGCACATCCACAGATTACATTGCCACACGATGCCACATCCACATATCACATACACAACGATTGCGCATCACACGAACATAGATGTATCAAGTAAAACACGATGGAACATCCAACAGATCAAATAATACACGACTGGCCGAACAGCCACGAGTATCACAAATTACACGATTGGCACTATCCACAGATATCCATAAACGACCAGGAGTGAGCACATCCACACAGTATAACATAAACACAATGCACATCCACAGAGTTCACATAAACAACGAGACAATCCACAGATTCACAGGGACACAACGATGGCACATACCACATATCACATACACACGATGGACTATCCACAGGATCACTATACGACACTTGCGAAAACCATGACAACATCCATCAGATTCACATACACACGTGGCTACATGACCACAGCATGATAACACATACACACGATGGCACATCCAACAGATATCACATATGACACACGAATGCGCACATTCAAAGATCACAAAATTACTCTGACGACAGGCACACGAATCCACAGATTCCATTCCACTATTATCACGGACTGGCAATCTCGACAGATACATAATAACGGTGGCACCCACGCACAGATAATACACACGAGGCACACATCCACATGATCACAGTACACACCCGATCTGCACGCATATCACAGATCACATACACACGTATGGCATCCAGCGCAGGAATCCACATAACACACGAAAACATTCCACGAGATCACCGGTTACACAAGATGGCACATCCACAGATCACTATAAAAAACACGCATGGCACATCCACGCAGTCGAGCGACGACAGGAGTCTCAAGCTTGCGTTGGCAAGTGACCGTCACTCAAGCGATCATAGCTCTCTTTTTGAAAAAAAAAAAATTCAGAAGTGATGATTTTTAGCCATTTTAATGCCAATGAATTGCGTTTTTACATAGGAAGAAACAATTTCTTTTAATGTATTGGGATCCAATACTTACGTTTATATATGAGTAATGATATTTTTGATTTTTAAGGAAATGATCATAATTTAAAATAAGGCATCTAACTATTGTTAGATAGTCCTATTCTTTTACCTTTTAAAATTTAAACAAAGAATCTTGCGCACAAATGATTCTGAATTTAATATATTAATTAAGTAATTTATTTTATTTTTTGACTAAAAAAAATTAGGAATGGTGTAACATAAATAAATACACAGCAGATGTTCCTAAGTTTAGTTTACAGTTAAACTAGTATAAAGTTCCACTATGATTGTGGTTCTAAAGTCAAGAAATACAAAAACGTTGCAGTTCACGATAATATGCCTTAGCATTGAAGATCTTTTTAAATCCCAACTCCGCAGCCTAAAGTTCCACGAAAACAGTGGTGAGCCGAGACATTATAGGTCCGACTGACATTTGACTTTTGGGAGAGAAAAATATTTTGAAAAGTATTATCATATCACAAGCAGGCAAGCGGTGGCGGCAAGCCTCCCAATTCAACATAGCAAAATCACCCAAAATATCAAAGAAGATTACAGCAATACAGAGTTGCAAAACCACAACCCAATTTGGATGCGTTAATGTTGGTCGGTTATGGGTGTTTTCATGGACCCACATCCGACCCGTCCTGTCCGTTGTTCAAACAAAAAAAAATCAGAAGAACAACAACCCTTAAAGTGGAGTTGATTCTTCAGCTCCAACGGTTTTGGAAATCGCGAAAATATTCCCTGAAACATAAAAAAATTCACGACATTTTTCGTAAAGATCTAGGGCATGAGTACGTGTCTCAACAAAATGCGACGTATAAGAATTGGATTTCTTGGCCCCGCGCCCCGCCCTCCCTGATCTCAAGATGTCAGTTAGAATCTTGCAATTCTCAGCTCACGCAATCCTTTTGAATCTTCTTCAGTAAACTATTTAAACCTCTTTTTTTTAGCGAGATATGAGAGATGAAGGTGAGAGCCCGGAGGAACCAACGTTTTTGGGTACATTGTGTACACCGACTTCCGAACTTGGGGATTGGAACTTGATTTGTAGAATGTAATTATCATATGTTTTTATTTGATCAAAAGGGACATACGGTTACCGAGATAGGATCGATCAAAGTTAAAGCAGGGTTATGGTATAACGTTCCTAAAAAGTTTGATTTCGTATACTTTTAGTGTAAAAAAGTTCAAGTGGCAAGTTAAGGTTTGTTAAAGACAAGAGGTTGAATTGCTAGTTATCTCCAGCGCCAGTATGTTGGAAATATTTTTTTAAAAATATTGCTGCTTAAAGAAACAGATTGTGGAAAGGAAATTACATATTTTGCTATATAACGTTTTTAAAATTTTCAACGATAGACTTTCAAAATTAGTTGCTAACACTGCACTCAATAAGCCAATTTAAGAACGTTTAGAGTAAAAAAAGGAAAATATTACTTGTCTGTTTTTCGACTTCTAACCTCTTTACAGCCCCACAATCAATGTTGGGATAAAAACTATGGACACGTAAAGAAATACTGATAAATTGATACAGGAAAATTTGGAAAGCCTTCTGGTCAACAAAATTACCGTAAATTTTTACAGTTATCCTTGTAAACATGAAGTGCACTCAAAACAATATATTTGGGAGTTATTACAGAGCTTGTGAATGTGTTGTAGAGTAAAAAGACTGACGAACACCCTAAACTTAGTAGGCTACCATAATATTTTGCAGTGAATATAATGTAAAATTGACAGTTTGTTTTAAAATGTATTACATCAAACTGTAAATTATATACAGTAAATTTGAAGGAAAACCTGTAAAAGCTGTATTTTTACAGGGTTTTGTTGGCAGACTTGCTTCCAGGATTTTCCTGTAAAATTTACAGCATTTTTTCCCTGTACTTAATCGTATAATTGAAGATTCATCGGTGTACAATATTCGAATAAAGGCTTCATTTTAAAATTTTGTCACTATAAGCCTGAAATATTGGACATAAGTACTTTCCTGATGTATTTCCAAATTACAGCCAAATACGGTAGTTTTTTACAGGATTTTCCTGTAAATTTCACTGCATTTTTTACAGTGTAGGACAATTAAATGACCGTGCCTCCTGTTACCAACATTGATGGGGGAGTTCATCTAATGAGGCAAAGTGTCTGAACAACTTTGTCCCAAATTGTAAGCTAAGCAGCATAAGGGAAACTTTGTTGAAACGCAGCTTCATTGAAAAGAGTGTCCGTAGCTAATGCAATTTTAACCCAAAAGCCCTCAATTCCCCCCCCCCCAAAAAAAGGGCTTGAATTCACTTCGCGGCACCAACACCACGGACATAAAACCCTTGATCACTTTGAAGGTATCCGTACTTGCCAAAAAATGGCCGCCTCGTTTTTAATTTTGAGGCTGAGGCTAGCCATTTCGTTTTTCCAATAGACTTCCTAATGTCCATTAAACATTGAATAATATTCATATTCAATTTATTCAGAAATACGTATAGATGACAGAAATTTACATATACTAAAAGGAGCAGATACAATGTGATAATATGTCGATAAGAACAGTGAAAAAGAAAACATTATGCTAGGACCTCCAATGGACAACTCCTAAGAGCTTATAATTAATGGAGGCCCTTACTTACGGTAGTTTAAATAATCTAACATTTAATATAAATAGTGGACATTATGAATCGGTCCAGGTGAAAAAGTAAGGTGGCGTTTGAAAGGGGTATAAAGCAAACGCAAACGGATTGATATAAACAAATGAGGGAAATGTGAACCAAGATGACCGATGTGACTAAAAAGAGAATCTTTAAGGACAAAAACGTACACATAATGCAAAATATGTTTTAGAATTTCTAAAATGAAGGTGAAAACGCTTATATACATTTATCTTGTATGAAACACAATTTATATCTACTACATTTAAACAGATCTTCTCAGGTTTGGTAGTTAAATAAATGTACAAAACTCCTCAGTTTTAACTAAGTGTCTATATATTTTGACCGTTAAACAAGTTATAACAATTACAAAATGTCGCGAAATCATTTACCCCCTTTCTTATGTTCATCTCTTTTCTTTCTCTCTCCACTCAAAAACTATTATTTTCAAACACTTAGATATTGAGACACTCGATGCCAGTGCGTTTTTTCCGGAAGACTATTCTATCGTCACTACTGACGGTCGTGCCACTATTCCATTCGGAAGTATTGAACTGTCAGAAGGACGGAGCACTCTCGGTGTTGAAATTACGATAATGGATGACAGTATTCCAGAAAACACTGAACAATTCTACGTGAATATAAGGGTGGATGAAGTAATCGTTTGTCGAGCAACGGTCCTCATTTTTGACGATGATGGTAATTATAGCATATTATTCCGGAGCGCTTTCACTGAATGTATTGTCGAAGAAGCATGATAAATGGGGCATTTAAATTTGATAACCACAGTCAGGTCTTTCGTTTGATTTTTTTTTTTGTAGATGATTGCAGCCCTCCTTGTGAAAATGGCGGTCTTTGCAATCGGGACAATAATCAATGTTGGTGTCGAACGGGCTTCAGGGGTTCGCGTTGCGAAAGAGGTAGGTGTCCTATATTAGACATTCTAGAAACACTTTCTGTTAGGCTTTGGTAACATCAAGTCATGCTTAGGGAACAAAACACATGAAGTATATCCATGTACTAAAGACAAGTATTCTCTAATCTTACACGGAACATCTGTATCACTTCAGTTCATTTGCATCACTTCAAGAGGGAGAAGTAGAGAACCGTCTTGTGGTCTCCCCTGTTAGTAACTGCCAAGCAGCGAACTAATCTCTACAACACCAAACACTGTTTTCCATTAACATCATTTCTTAACAATACCCATATCATGACTAGATCTCAGCGCAGGCCTTTTCTAAGTCTGCCTTGACTATAGCGTCATTGAATGTGGAGGGTTTTCCCAATGCAAAAAGTAACATCATTGCTGATTTGTGTAACAATCTCCAATGCGATGTTCTATGTCTGCAGGAAACCCACAGAGGAATCGATACCAGGAATGACTGGTCCTTGCCACCGAGAGACCACATCGACAATATGGAACTGCTATATTTGTGAGAACAGGCACCACAGTAGAAGCAACCTCATGTCTGATGACAACAACATCGAAGTTCTCACAATTAAACTTAGCTCTGTCATAGTTACATCCGTCTACAAACCTCCATCAGTACATTTCAAGCACCTTCAACTCAGCCTTGGGAATTCCACCAAACTTCTTCATTGGCGATTTCAACAGCCATAGTACCCAATGGGGCTACAATGAAACTAAATCGACGGACAAGCTGTCGAAGAATGGATAGACAGTCAACATCTACGTCTCCTTCACGACTCTAAGCTGCCGCCATCATTTTATAGTGCCCGTTAGAAGAGAGGTTACAACCCTGATCTAGCTATTGTTAGTAAAACATCTCTAACCTGTGCAGCAAGATTGTTCTGGATCCTGTTCCACTAACTCAACATCGACCAATCGGTATCCAAGTCAACGCTACAGTAAGACCAAAAAAGTGCCTTTTAAACGTCGCTTAAACTACAGGAAAGCAGACTGGCAAGGATTCACTGATGACCTGGATCAGAACGTGAAGAGGATTGCTCCAAAACCCCATAACTATGACAAATTTGCCCAACTAGTGAACAAGACTGCCCGGATATTCATACCCAGAGGCTGTAGGACAGAATATATACCAGGCCTTTCCAAGGAATGTGCTAGAATATCAAGAGTATATCACCATGTTTGAAGCTGATCCTTTTTCGGCTGAAACAACTGCTAAAGGTGAGGAAGTTTCGGAGAGGATCTCCCAGGAAAAGATCAAAACCTGGCATACTTTAATTGAATCCACCGATATGACCCATAATAGCAAGAAAGCATGGTCTACCATCCGAAAGCTCCGAGGGGATCCAACAGAACATCCACAGCAGCCAAATGTCACACCCAAAACAACTGCTTTTAAATGGCAAGTGCAGCAAGAAACCCAAGAAGATCAAACTAGACCATAAGAGGTATAGTGGTGACCCTGGTTTCACTCGCCCCTTCAACATGGACGAATTGTAATCCGGTATTGCTAAACTTCAACCAGGAAAAGCAGTAGGCCTTGACAACATCTCAACTGAGCAGCTAAAAAATCTCGGCCCAGTTTTATAGCAAAGGAATGGCTTCTTGAGCTCTACAATTACTGCCTCATTTCCCACAGGTTCCCAAAGATCTCCATGTTATGGCACCCCTAAAGCCTGGGAAAGATCCATCCAATCCCAAGAGCTACAGACCTATTTCACTCCTCAGCCATGCCTACAAGCTCTTTGAACGTCTCCTGCTCAATCTCACCTGTGATAGACGAACACCTCATATCAGAACAAGCAGGTTTCCGGCCAGGCAAATCAACAACAAGCCAAGTACTCAACCTAACTTAACACATCAGCAGCGTACGACGCTGTTAATCACAGATTCCTACTCCATAAGATTCTGGAAATTACCAAGGACATTCGCTTGACTGAGCTTATCCCAGGATGCTGGCAAACAGGATGTTCTTTGTTCAGCTAGGAGCGAAGAAGAGCCGATGGCGTATGCTCAAGAATGGTCTACCACAAGGGAGTGTGATTGCACCTCTCCTGTTCAACATCTATACCAACGACCAACCTAGGAGTGTAGGAACCTGTCGTTGAATTTATGCAGACGATCTTGGAATTAGAGCACAAGATGCCGACTTCACAGTTGCTGAAGAGAGACTCTCCAAAGCTTTGGATGAACTCACTCCTTATTATGAGGAAAACCACCTACGTGCAAATCCATCTAAGACACAGGTGTGTGCTTTCCATCTAAGCAACCATGAAGCCAAACGTCAGCTTAAAGTTAACTGGTAGTGGTCTGGAACACCCCTGGAGCACTGTGATAACCCTGTCTACCTAGGAGTTACCTTGGACGCACTCTCTCTTATAAGACCCACATCGAGAAGACGAAGAGTAAAGTATGTTCACGCAATAACATCTTGAACAAACTCACTGGCACAAGATGGGGTGCTCGCCCACATACCCTAAGATCGACGGCACTTGCCCTCTGCTACTCATGTGCAGAGTATGCCTACCCTGTTTGGGAAAGCTCAACTCATGCCAAGAAGCTTGATTCAGCGTTAAATGCCTCTGCCGGCTTATCACAGGATGCCTCCGTCCAAAACCAACAGAAAATTTTTACATCCTAGCAGGAATTGCTCCACCAGACATCCGTCGTAGCGTAGCGAGCATGCAAGAGCCAAGTATCTAATGTGAAGCACCCTATGTCTAGACAGATGCCTGCTGCCAACCGCCTTAAATCCAGAGAGAGTTTCTTAAGCAAAGTCCAACCTCTTGAAACAGTCTCTAAGGAGGTCAAGAGAGTCGCCTTGTGGAAAGAAAGACTTGCCATCAACCAAGTAACATCTATCGGTATTGAACCTGGTGAGCATCTCCCACCTGGAGCTGACTCCTCATGGGCTGAAGGGCGATGCCTCAACAGATTGAGAACCAGAATTTGCCGATCTAAGGTTTCCTTGCAGAAGTTGGGCTATCTGGAAGCAGATCAGGACACTACCTGTGGTTGTGGAACAGCACCACAGACAATGGAACATCTGTTGGTCTGCCCACTGCTGGAGCAACAATGCACAAACAAGGACCTTGCGGAATTCAGTGAAGCAGCCAGACGTTGTACCCATCTCTGGCTGGATCATATTTGAGAACCACTGTGTTTGGACACGATAAGAAGAAGAGCGGATTGCGACTGGGGCACCGAAGGGATCACCCGATACCGTAGACTGGTAGAATGAAGTGATCCCATATGCAATCCACTCCCTTTAAGCAATGTGAGCGAAGCAAATTAACCCAAAGAATTACACTATCCCCCAGGTGGCGTGCTGGGTATGTCTTTCACCTTGCATCAGCCCCGAGGTAAGAAGCAACAGAGATAAACCACAACCCCGCATTTGCGAAGGTTTTGTGTCCACCCTTTCACCTGATACGAGGCCATTTCCCAAAAAAATACGTCCCAATTTGTTTGAAACCGTTTTTTATTTGTATATTTGGAACGCTTACCAAGGTATTAAATTACACCTGTAGTAAATAACCCCAAAACGTAGTTTGTTTGTAAATCCAAGCATGCTTCTCTAAAGCACCAATTAGGACAGCATAATACTGGAGTCAAAATGAAAAATGCTTGGATTGCTGTAAAATGGCAACCAAAGTCTTCGTCTTGTTATAAGGATTGAAAAAAGGTATAGTTTGTACTACTTACAACGTATGGTAAAGGGGTTATAAGACAAAAATAGTCAAATGCCAAAGGTCATCACCAAAAGTTAATCTTTATTTCGATTTCTTTAAAAATGGGCTCAAATAGTTTATCTTTCCTCAAAGTTTGCAACAAAAATATTTTGCACTGCCTAACATATTTTTGAAATTCGGAGATCAGTAGAGGTCAAAGGCATTGACCCTTTTTGTCATTTATCTCGATAACCAAATATACAAAAAAGAATGCTTTTTGCTGCAATCCCTGTCGAGAGGTTAACAATTTTTAGACCATTTATTAAAGATTTAAACTTTGGCGTTGACCTTTGACATTTTACTATTTTTGTCTTATGCCTCCGTAACCATACGTCTCCTGTCTTACGATCACTAAAGGTGCAATAGATATCACAACCATCCGAATAAAGAGCAGTCAACATTCGTTTTATATCCTTCAAATTTTTCTACCAGCTCCAAATTCTGCAACTAGTGTGGGTTGGTATGTCAATGAAACAGTTCCCGTAGGATTTTGGTGCTAAAGTTGATTTTCTTGCTGTTTTTTCATTCAATAGGAACCAGACAGTCAGAAAATTATGGGGGTGCAAATTTTCGGACTGCTGCCCCCTTCCTCAAGGGGGTAAAATGTTACTACAGAGAAAAATTAAAAAAGAGTCATATTCTGTTTTAATGTAACATGTTCGTCTCCTTATAAGGATTAGAAAAAGTATATATTTGCCTAGGTTCCGACCTTTAGTTAAAGCGCTATAGCCCCTTAATGGTTCAAGGTCATCCTGGGGTATATTTTACCCAGTTGTTGAAACTGGCGATAAGTTGTTTGTATTGTCTCACAGGATCAAAAAATGTATTATTTTACAGTGTGTGACATTTGGTGGCTAATTACAAAGCAAAATGTCGCAAGGGTCTACATGATCTATGGGGGTCACCAAAATGTTCCCTGTATGTTGCATTGCTAATATCACCAAATCAGTTAAAATGCATTTCCTGCTTCAGTATGACACAAAGAATGATTTGACACCACTTTCAACAACATTGGAGCATTTACCCCCAGGGTGACCTTGAACCAATATGGGGGCTATACCGCTTTAACTAAAGGTTGGAACCTAGACAAATATATACTTTTTCTAATCCTTATGAGGAGACGAACGCGTTAGTGTAAATTAAAACACAATTTACTCGATTTTAAATTTTTCCCTGTATTAACATTTTTTCCCTTGAAGAAGGGGGCATGAGTCCGAAAATTTGCACCCCATCATTTTCTGACAGTTTAGTCCCCATTGAAACCCAAACAGCAACAAAATCAACTTTAGCATGAAAATCCTACGGGAATACACACCAACCCACACTAAACCCTTGCACTTCTTGAAGCGTTTTTGATTGCCGTAAATTTTTTGTCTTAAATCTTTCTATGTGAACGTTACCTGACTGGACACTTTCCGCTGACGCATTTATTAAAGGAGGTTGCTGACAATTTAGAAGCTGGAAAGGGGCCGAAGTGGGCTCTCTGAATGAACTTGGCCATCCTCTGAGAAAGTGTTCAAATAGGATTGATTTTTCGTGTCGATGTGTGAAGAAACAACAACGAAAATGACGTATCAACGGAAACGATTTTAATTGACAAGCTTTTATTAACCTTCACCAGATCCATGAATGCGACACCTCATCATACTGTAAACACGCCGAAGCGGCACTTGAGACCTGATTTGGACTCCATAGTGGCATGCATAGTAGACCTGATCCACGAAACTCATCCATGCATGGTGTTTTCTCAAAGATTTTGAGAAATTCCTTTTTGTTGACAAGTTGTCATTTTCTTTTCGAGACCAAACATATACGCTTGATCAGAGATCAGCTACATTTCAGTCAGCTATTGCATTCGTCCACTTTCTGAAGGTGCCAATGAAATTCAATATAACCGGTAATGTTAACCTTGCCCTTTCATTTCAGCTCTGTGATCCTCTCACTGTCGAAACGGAGGCATGTGGACAGCATCCGGTGTATGCTTATGTCCGCCCTGGTTTATAGGGGAGGACAATGCCCCAAAACGGTGGTAAGTACAAGTTAAAACTGAATCGAAAACTTTCAAGTCACTTCTTCCGTTAACCTCGGGCATCAACTATATTTTAAAATGCACGTAAAACATCGTTCATAATACATGAAATAGTAATCAAAAGACTCATGACATTATTAATATTTCTACATGCAAAAGTTTTCGTTTTGATGCTGTGATTTCACATCTCTAATTTGTCCCAAGGAAATACTTGCCCTCTTGGTATTCCACCCGATACTAACTAACATTTAGCAAAACAAAAGAATATTTACAGGAAGTAGTGGGGACCAGGATTTAGATGTCAAAGAAAACAGAACTCTAAGGCATTATCATTTTAGAACTTTTTTAAAAATATTGGAAACCTTGACAACGTCACTATGGAATTGTCAGTTACAACTAACAATCCCATGATGAGGTGCGCTTTGAATTTTATAGCTCAAAACCTATGGATAAAAACAAACAGGCCATCATGTTTACCTATTTTACCGACGAAAGAAAACATTTGTTAGAGTTATTTTCTTTTTAGTTGATGGGCAGTCGGGCAAGGCAATTATTAAGGCCAGTTGGCCATTACTTCAATTGATGGACAACTGCGGTGATAGGCCGATTCGTGAAGTGGATGGATCAATCGTTTGAACAGGCAAGAGTTTGATCCAGCGTACTAACCAGGGTTTGTAGTAGCTTTAATCCACTGGAGTTTATCGGCCAATTTGATTGGTCATCGTTAAGCCTTGAATAAAGGCAGTCTGTTAAGAAACGACAAAACTTTCCACTTTTTACTGCAAAATGAAAATTTATTCTCAAATATTTGAGATTGTTGTTTTCAGGTTTGAAATCAGTGATTTAGCATTTTTAGGGGCTTACCATGTCTAGAGCTAAATTTTATGTTTGATCGGGCAGGCTTGGTCAACTGTACTTGCCGAATTATGGCCGGGAAAAAAATATGTGTGAAAGGTGGAGGGGAAAACGTGCCCCCCCCCCCGACCGTGAGTTCCATCGGAACATAACGGTTCCGTCGGTACATTTACTAGGGGATCCCATCAAGCCTAAAAGCTCAAAATAAGGTTGAACCTTACTCAAAGATACACTAAAGGTGAGAGGGTTTTCGGTCAAATTGAGGGTGCTGAGTTCAAATCTGCTGCATGCAAAATTGATAAGTGGTGGAAATGTGAGGAAAATGCTTGTTTTAAAGGGGACAATACCCGATTTTATGATCAACATAGCTTTTTTCATACGATACAAGTATGCACATATTCAAGAAAATTTCAATATCACATTTAAAGGTCAGGATATTAATTTGTTGTTTTTATTAAAAGTATTAAAACATCTACCGCTAAATGATATTAAAGGGCACTACCCGATTAAGAGATAGTGAAGTAAAGCACACCCTGGGTGAAACTATTTGCACCTAAACCTTTACACAGGGATGGTGACAATTTGTAAAAACAATGACAACATCAGTAGAATAATAGTAGCCCATTACTGTTCTTTAGAAAAAAAAACTAAAGTTCTAATTTTAACAAGTCAAATAGGTACTTGACTCCAGTCTGTCGTTCAAGTGAGGCAGCATTTTAGTACACGCTCGTTTACCGTGAAACAAACAAAGAGTCTTGATTTGCGATGAAAAGTTTCAAGGTCATGATTCAGTCTAAAAAAGGTTCCCGGGGAATGGCCTATCTGAAATGATCGGTTATGTGGATCGGCCATACGTGAAAAGTAGGGGGCCTTTCAGGTAAAAAATGACCAAAAATAGGGGTCCTTCAGTACCACCAGCTGAATAAGAATGGGTGTCTTTCAGTATGTAACTTTAAGAGGGGGCCAAGGTTAACAACCTGAAGTCTCAGATAGGAAGTGAGCTCTTTCCAAAGTTCAAAATTGCCATGAAATTATAAACTGTTTCATTGAAAATTATAAATTGTTCAAAATGTGCGCGTTTTAGAGTGTGAAAATTTTGAATTGGATGTTAAATTGTTTAAAAAATTGGACACTTTCTGTGAAACTTGTGAAAAAAAGGTGGTTAGCAGGAAAGAAGAAAATTGAGGTTTTAGGTATGGTATCGGAAGATTTTAAAAGGGGTGGTTATTGGGTAAAAGGAAGACCAGAAGCCTACAAAAAGGGGCCATTGTGTACAAAAAAATAGAAAAAGAGGGTCTATCTGAGTTGCCCCCACCCCCCCCCCCCCCACCACACCCCACAACCACCAACCGGGGGGAAAAGGTGGGATACTGGAAAATGTCTTTGAAAGCGAAATGCCCCAAGTCTAATGTAATCAACGTTTCATAGATTAATAAATACAGCTTTAATTTCCAAAATGAATGTAGGTATGTAACCAAAGTTAAAACGTTTATAATATCTTCCGTATGATTGCAGCCATTTGATCAGCCCACGAGAAAAATAGAAATCATTATGGTATATAGTACATGGTGTGTCTTGAAAGCTTCTTGAAATAAGTAACCAATGAATGACATAACCAACTTTTTCAGCTATATTCGGTTCCAGAATCCGCCCCAGTTTTCAATCGATCGTTACTGCTTGTATACTTGACCCACTATGTAATCCGATTTTCTGACCGGAGTACCCTAGACATTCCTTTGACATGTTTGACACCTGTTTGTATCTATTGAATTTAAAGTCATACAACGTCACCACTGCCCAGCAACGTCACCAATGCCGACAGATGGCAACCTACATCGACAAAAGTTATTAGTTAATTGCTAAGTAAGGCACTCTATATGCGTAGATATATTTTCTTTCAGAACCGCAACGACATCTTTTAAAAAAATACTTAAATTAAAAATTAGCCTGTTATAAACTTTAATGTTATGGCTTCATTTTTACAGTGCCTGACTCTGGCACAAGACAGAAAACTGAGTATTTGGCACAATGCAGAGTGTCCATGGGTATTTCATGAGGGAATGTTAAGTACACAATAAATTGTTTGGCACCGGGCTTTCAAATCTGAAATTAGCATGCAGTTGTGCTAAATTTTCTGTCTTGTGCCAGTGGCTAGATCTTCTCTTCTGCATTGGAGACAGAAATCATTGCCGCCATTTACAAACTGCACACAACCACCCATGATGCGCGCCAATCATTCGATACCGCTTCAAACCGCTCATGTGTTCAAGCGACCTTCCTGATTCGAAAAACTTTTACGCCACGATTTTTTTAAGCTGCCAAGGAAAACATTGTGGCCGTTTTTTTTCAAATTTGCCACGTGCTTCCGACCACACAAGACTGCAGAAGACTGTACAGGACACTCCCCGACTTGGCCAAAAAACTACACCTGAAAAAGGGAAATTACTCACGATTTTCGAAAAAAAAATGCTAATCGCCAACCAGTTTTGAACATGTATGGAAGCGGGTTTCCGCCCATTGTACAGAGAAGTCCACAGGAACTGCCCAAACTACACATGAAAAAGAAAAACTGCTCACGATTTTTGAACATGGCCAATCGGACACGTCTTGAGCAGGCTGGAAGTGGTTTCTAGCCAAAAAAATCGGATGTGTGACCTGAGCCTTAAGAAAAGTGTGCTACCGTGGCAAGTCTGTTTTGCTGACTTATGTTCAGTGGAAAATATTCTTTAGGAACCACTCACCCAAATGAAACAAATTGTTTTTTCAGGCTGGAAAACTTGAGATCCATTTTTTTGTATCCAGTGGTGTAACCAGACATTTTAATTTGGGGAAGGGGCAGGCATGCAGGCAGGGGCAAAAGAGCAATTGGGGGGGGGGGAAACACCATTTCACCAAGGAACCTCTGTACTTTACCTTTGCTTCATGGGGCAAGAAGAAGGGAAAAATTTGCTACCTGCGGTTGCCCCTTCCCCCGCTGGTACGTCACTGTTTGGATCATACTTTATTATCGCCCTTTGTTATTCGAAATGATTGAATTACTCTAAATGCATTTATAATAGGTCGTTAACAAGAAAAAGTATTATGATTGTAGGTGAATTCTCTCTAAAAAGGCGGCGAAGGGGGGAAAGGGAAAACGAATAAGTTCGTTGAAAATAATTGTAAACACAGTTATCCACTGGCGTAAATAATATGGTTTTAAAATTTACAAAACGTAAAACCGCTAATGAGCTGGTGAGTGTGGAAGTGAGTGTAGTTTGTCCGAGGGGATTACCAGTTTTTTCAGAAATTGGGAGTGCATTTGAAAAAATCTGGGATGCCTCCCTTTTTTTAGGGGTCACAACAAAGTTGAATATTTTTGTAAAAAAACCGCCATTTTGGGGTCTAAAAAGAAAATTGTTTGTTGCTATTTATACCCAACCCACTTTAAAAAGCACTTAAATAAATATTAGACAACTTTCTTTCAATTACTATTAATTTGGTTTAAACAAAGCAATGATAATTACTGAAAGTATGATACAAAAAAAACCACATTATTTTTCTCTGGAAACTGATGAACTTGAATATGAATTAACAAACGATCCTTTGGAAACTCACTCACATCAAAGGACACTATGGGAGATAAAAAGTCAAATCTTTAACGCCTATACAATTTAACTTAATATTAATATGTGTTTTTCGATCTAATTTGCCAATATAAGAGTGCACTTTAATTCTAATGACCCGTTTTTAAAAAACATGACATGAGCATGATAATCCATGGAAGCCCATCCTCCAGAGGACCTATATGTGCTCTCAAATATTTATTTTCCCTTGATCATCCTTTTTTTTTTTTCAAAAAATACTAGGAAAATTAATAATTTCCCCTTTTAAAACCAAACTTTACACCAACGTGGGGTGTTTTTGTATGTGTTATCAACATTAGCACCCTCAAATCACCTCTAAAACACTTTATAAACTTTAGTCATATTAGTGGATCTTGGACATTGGCTTGATTTAATGCTTTAAAATAAATAAGGACAATAGGGTTAAGCCCATTTCAAATCACTATCACCAAGGTTGTTGAGTTTGTATGGTGTCTATTTGAAATCACTACATCAAATGACATAAACACTTTATTAACCTTTCAGTCAAATAAGTGGATATGCATGGTTGATTGCGCTTTATTTTAAAAAAATAAGGAAATCCTGGGTTAATTCCCCTTTAATGTACTCCACTTTCTTTCAATGTGGTGATTTTGTAAGGCGTCTTTTTGAAATCAGCACCCTCCAAATTGTAATAAAACACTTCTTAAACCATTTAGTCAAATTAGTGGATCTTGCACATGGTTCATAAAGCTATATTAAAAAGATAAGGAAAATGGGGTTTAATTGCCCCTTGAATCCATTTCCACAAACTTGAAAATTTTGCATGGTGCATATTCGGAATCAGCACCTCGAATTGTCCAAAACACTTCGCAATCTTTTGGGTTGTATCTCTTGAGTAGGGTTCCCTTTACATATACCACCAATGGATACCCCCTATTTGTCGCGAAAATGCTGTAAAAAACTGTAATTTTGAGCGCCGAGGTGGCATGATATGAATACAGTGAGGTTCATAACAAGTGGTTACTGCTTATTGGTCAATACTAACTACCCTACTACTATCTTTACTTGGGTGTGATTTGTCCCCCCCGTACATTCATAAATCTGTGCCCCGCGTCCAATCGATCCTGGTAAGCCACTGCCATCATTTCAATCAAGTGTAAACATAATATGCCTTTGATACAGTGCCGGTCGCCATTTTCTTTTTCTTTGAGAAAATGCCACACTGAGCAGAGTGTTTTTTTTTTCTTTTATTTCCTTGCGATACCCGGTCTATCGTGTTTATTTTGAGATTGTAAATGACTCCATTTTCATTATCTCATCGTCAATGTGCAGCTTTGCATGTATGAATCTATCCATGACTGAATCTCAATACGACGACCGATATATATCGCGGCTATATCGCTGTCAGAATTTCTCAGACCCGACTAGTAACAACCCCAAACAACAAAGAATGTGAAACAATATTTTGCTTTTTTGGCCGATGGTGAAATCCCCAAACCATGGGTTACACACAGCTGTGTATGAGCGGAGCTGACGAGGTCCGAGTAGCAAACACGTGGCATTTTATGTTTTATTATTGGCAAATCAACTCACTTGAGTATTGCGCCAAAACATCTTACACAAAACACACTGTTTCGTGCGTTTGTAAGCTGTTTTTGGGCGCAATCCGGTAAGCTGATCCCATATGTTACACACAGCTGTGTATTGAGCGGAGCTGACGAGGTTGAGTATAAGCACATGCATTTTATGTTTTATGCAATTGACCATTGCGCAAAAACAGCTTGGGTTGAGCATTATAGCCGACGCCGCCGCCGCGAGTAAAATCTTCACTACTGTTTTTGTTTCAAAAACTTAAATTATTAGATAATGCCACTAACTATTAAAGTGTTTACAAGCTGAACACAGCTTTTCAAGAACTTTCTTCAAATACTTTTAAAACTTGAAATTTGTTTTTAAAAAAAGATAAAAACCTTTTTTTAAATAATTATGAATTCAATCACATTTATGATATGATTTCCGAAGCATTCGCGACACTCCATGCACATATCGTCTAGCATCGAAAAAAAAATTTGAGAGAACTTGTGAGAGAAAATCAAATGTGCAAAATCAAACAGTTTTTTCAGAGTTACGGTACCATGGAAGTAGAAAGTTTGAAGAGATCACACGAAAAGGGTGCGTATCGCTTGATATCGGCATTGCAAAATAAATCCCCTAAAATTATCAAGTCAACAATAAATGAATCATCCCAAATTAAAATTAGGAGACATGAAGGTGGTTTTGGCAGGAATTCATTTCGAAGTAAGTAAAATGGGTACGTATGTAATGTATATGGATGGGAGATGATAGGCAGGAATTCAGAATTGGGTGGTTCGTTGTGGGGGGGGTCTTGGTTTATAGTTGAGGGTGTCTTGTTTATGTTGAGGGGGTATTTGGTGATAGTTGAGGGGGTCTTTGTTT
Source organism: Ophioderma brevispina (assembly GCA_023653785.1). Classification (NCBI taxonomy): domain Eukaryota; kingdom Metazoa; phylum Echinodermata; class Ophiuroidea; order Amphilepidida; family Ophiodermatidae; genus Ophioderma; species Ophioderma brevispina. The sequence continues at coordinate 63,572 of JAMKCH010008158.1, forward strand.
TATAGTTGAGGGGGTCTTTGTTTTTAAGCTGAGGGGGGTATTGTTTTATAGTTAGGTGGGGAGTCTTGTTTTCTATCTAGTTGAGGGGGTCTTTGTTTTATAGTTGAGGGGTCTTGTTTATAGTTGAGGAGGTCTTTGTTTTATAGTTGAGGGGGTCTTTGGTTTATAGTTGAGGGGTCTTTGTTCTATAGGTGAGCGGGGGGGGGGTCTTTTGTTTTATAGTTAGGGGGTCTTTGTATTATAGTTGAGGAGGGTCTTTGTTTTATAGTTAAGTGGGTCTTTGTTTTATAGGTAGGGGGCTTGTTTTATAGTTGAGGGGGGTCCTTGTTTTGTAAATCCAGGGTGTCTTTGTTTTATAGTCCCAGGGGGGTCTTTCTCTTATAGTGACACTGTTTAACAATTTCCGTAAATTAAGAAAAAGATTTTCCGTAAATTAGGAAAAATCTGTTTTAGGAAAACAATAAGAATTTAAAAAACAAAAAACATAAAAATGTTAATTTACGGAAATTCGGAAATATTTCAAAAAATTTTTTATTTTTTTTATTTTTTTTATTTTTTGCATTTTTCAACTTTTTTCAAAGTTCCGTTAATTGACAGAAATTGCTGTAAATTTACGAAATTTTTTTAACAGTGTTAGGTGGGTCTTTGTTTTATAGTTGAGGGGGATCTTGGGTCTTTGGGTCTCGGGTCTTTGTGTTATAGTTCACCATAAACTTCTATCAAATTGTACAAATTCAGAAAAAAGAAAAAAGGCCTCACAGACTGAACAAGGAGCTCTGCCTGAGTTGAAGCTTTGAATGTATTGAACTCCGCCCTAGATACACCTGGCCACAAAAAAGTATCTCCGGCATCGTTTTCGTGGATCAGTACTTTGTCAAAGTCAGACCATTTAAAAGTTTCGAACATTACTTTTGTTTCATAGCGTCCTTGCTTAATTTCATTTAACACCTACCTTGTAAAAAACACGTACAAAAAAGAAATGGCTGAAATAGAACGCCAGAATGACGCAAACCCCCTTAAAACCAAAAAGTTGCAGTTTTGGTATTTTCATGGGCATTGCCGTGTATGGGACACGAACACGCTGACCACAATCAATATTGTAAAGTAGGCCTTCGGTCGGTCGGAAAAACTCTTTGTGTAAAATCAACACACGTATTTTTTGAGTTGTAATGGTTACTATAGTCGTGTCCACAGTGTAGTTATACCGGTGAGGTGTAAAGAAACTGGAGTGCCCCCCATGAGAGGTGTCTAGCCACCATAGCAACACTGGTACGGAATAAACCGTGACTTGTAGACGGGCCATTTTGGTACAATGCTAAGACACAAGATTGTGTTCAACGGCACTCAATGGAGAATATTATATGTATTAAAGTGACATGAGATTTTTGTAGGATACGATTTCTCTCCAAATTTCACTGGATCGGTTTGTAGACCAATACCGAGAAAACGTTTCGAAGGTTATATTGGACAAAGAACAGTTGAAAGAAAACCGAAACCTTGTTTTGAAAATGCCGGCTATCGTAATCGTTCCTCATAGAAAACCATGCTTTGACTTTCTGTAGTGCACGACAGAAAGTCCTAAATCATTATCTTATTACATAAAGACGGCGCATCCGGCTTATTCACTTCAGGTGTGATCTAATACATTGGTAAGCATTCCAAATATGTAAAAAACCGGGGTTCGAGAAAAATTGGGGGCGCTTCTTCCTGGAAATCTCCTCATGTCTCTTTAACTAAGTCCGATGGAATTAAAAAAAAAATCCACTAATTCCCCTCACGCCTATTGTACCCCTTTGTAATCGTCTCCACATGCGGTCGAACATAAGTCACTTAATACCGGGCCTAAATTGATCGGTTTTAGTGTTGGATATAAATTTGCCGTGTGGACGCGTCGGGGTCCCGGGTCGGGGTTAACTCTATCGGACCTAACATGGCTTAAGTCCGACGATTTAATGCCGAAGAAGAGCAGGGTTAAGTCCGGTCGTAACTTTAATACCGGTGTAGAAGTAACCATTGTCCGGCGTACTCATAGTCCGGGAACAATGGTGAACAATAGGGTTATCGATTCAGTTGACTCTTTGCGCAAACATTAGTTTTTCACGCTTTATTCGTTTTTAGTCGATGGAGCCCCGGAATATGCGCTCCTCCAGGGAACTATATCTGCTTTCACACCACGGGTATTAGTAAAGGTACGTGTGGACGCGTTCTATCGGAACTAACGGGCGAATTTCGTCTTTTCTGAAGTAGTAATAAAACACGGAAAGCAGTGGTGTTAGTCGGGGTGGGCGAAGTGGGCGACTCTGGCACCCTTGGAAAAAAAATGGGGAGACATTTTGAAGGCAAGGGAGAAAAAGGGGGCAAGGAAAAGGGAGGAAAGAGTAAAGAGAAGAGGAGAGCCAGGGAGAATTGGGTGTTGTGATGTTATGATTTACAGCATGCAGAGGCTGACACCGTCTCATTTTGCGACTCAAAGAAATAAGTCAGCCGGCAAGCGAAGCGAGTACATTAAACGTTTCCCAAATCCTACATTATTGTTTCCAAAACCCTGGATACGCCACTGATTCGGGGGAAAAATACTCTTTGCCCATCCATTGCAAGGGAGACATCTACAGGTCCTTGCCCAAACTTGAATAGAGGTCTAATTACGCCTTTACGCCCCTGATGGAAAGCAGCTCGTCATTCTGCATTTTCGAAACTGACTCTATGCCTGTAGATAAAGGGCGACGAGGACAGACCATTGCGCGAATATAATTGCTCCTCTGGAGGTGTGTTGAGCTTGCTAGTTCTGACCATGTCGAGCCGCAGGCGAACATATTCAGAAACTAGCAAGCGAAACGCACCTCCAGAGGACAATTATATTCGCGAATGGTCTTTTTGAAGACCTTTATCTTGCAAATATACGTCAGTGCCACAAAGAATGGAAATGCGATTTATTTTTGTCTAATTATTCAGTACCCATTTTGAATACACCGTTTTAATTTTATGGTTAAAAGGAACATGGCCTAAAAACTATGTTTCTTAATAAACCACCTAAATGTCCTTGTACATTCGCAGGTGGACGAGTCTATCGCCAGTAATAGAACAGCGGGTAATCTATTGGAGGTATTCAGTCTTGGGCATTCAACTGTATGTATTGTGTTGAAAACTAAAGCCCAAGAGTAATCTATGGAGGGTATTCAGTCTTTGCGCATTCCACCTTGTATGTATTGTGTGAATACTAAAAAGACCCAATCCAAATCGAAACATTTACGTTCATATGTACCATTAGACACTACAGATTGTATCATTAAATGAGTAGAGACGTGAAAGCAAAAAGGGGAAAAGGGAGTCTCGTTAAAATACGCGTGCAGATACATTGCTAATTAATGGCGTTAAGCGTGAACATGTGTGTTTTTAATATATAACGATTAGCATCTCTTTTTTATTCATACATTAATAATTAGCTATGCAAAGTCCACGTTCATTGTTTGTAATCCCTAACATTAAATTAAATTTATTGTGATAAAAATACTTAAACAGTATCGAGTCTCTGGAATTCACCTTTGAGCCCCCCAATTCTGTAACACACAATTTTTATTTTGAATAGGTTATGCTTGCGGCGCCACACAAATAACAAGCATCGCTGTGGCATTCAGCCTGCGAAATTATGTTTGTCTCGTGACAATGGCTTTTGATAGAAGCAGATGTTAAGATCACGGCAGGTGTCCATAATGCGATTATAAGTTAAATAATCCTCCCCCTAAAACAATGTAGACGGTGTTTCTACACCAATTCTATTGTGATGTCTCTTTTGTTTGTACTGCCCATTATTTGCGGAACAGGCCTCAGGCCTGCTCCGCAAAAATAATGGGCAGTACAAACAAAAGAGTACATACGAACGATGAAAGGAAAATAGGAGATAGACGTAAGACATGGATAGCCGTCTCGTTACGTACAGTAATTGAATAGTCGGCGATTTAAACAACCGCACTTCTCCAGCGCCCATTTTGTGGGGGACAAGACTATGAGAGGGGTCACCGTACTGAGTCAATGCAAATAAACCCTAGCAACTTGTTAATATTTTTGTATTTGAAAGAAAAAATCTTAATATTTTATTAAAAAATGTGTGGTAGTAGCATCGACAAATTAGGCCACAGGTCAGGAGTGAGTATAATTCCGCCAATTGGCGCGTATAGGGACATTTCTGGAATGCTGGGATACAGTATGTGTAGCTATTGGAGTGCAATTTGTGCAGTTATACAAATATTAGTGAATGAAGGGTGAAAAATAAAATGTCCTGCAAAGAAAGAAATGATATTTTGTTGGAAAAATAAAATTGTGTGTGTTTAATTATTTTGTGAATACTTTAAGGAATAAAGCTTACAATATAAGAGCATGTTGTAGTATTTAGGCCAAACATAATTTTAATGTTGCATTGCGAATTCTCAGCAATTTCACTTAGTAAAATTTGTCCCTCCCGCCCAGCAAGCAAAGAGGGACATGCAAAGGCGAACAGAAAAGGCAAGGCGACGCCCAGCCCAGGCACACCCGAGAGACCGCCCGCACCGGAACGGCCACGGCAGCCGCCCGGCAGCAAGGAGGAGGACAGGGCACATAGCCAAGGCCCCGCGAGGGAAGGGGGAACGGGCCACAAGCAACCGACAAAGGAACAGGGCAGCAACGGAACAAAGGAAAGGCAAAGGACACAAGAACTAGGCACAAGGCACCGAAACAAGAAAAAGGAAAAGGAACAAGGAAGCAGAGCAAACGACAAGGAAAAGGAACCTCCAAATGATCCATGCCCCTTAGACTCCCTCTCATACTCCCTTCCCTCCTCTCCCGTTCCACCACCATTCCCACTATCATCCGCCATATAAGCACCTTCTCTTTACCTTCCACCTTTTACCATTAATTAACATTAAATGGTGCATGGTTGTTTAGTTCCTGGCATGAGTAAACATATTTCGATAAAATAAAGCTGTTTTCAAATTGTTTTTCAATTTTGAATCATTATTCTCACTTCTTGGTTGAAAGTTTATATTAACTCCGAAGCCAGTTTCCATGACCATTACGAGTCAGTACGTAACGGTATAGCTGATCGGACTTTAAAGTTTATGTCGGATCTTAGCGATTAATTCCGTTAAATACGCGTCCACACGACCCAAATTTATGTCCGATAGTAATACCGACAGGAGTTAACTCCGATCATGTGCGCGTCCAAACGGCAACTTTAAGTCCGCGTAATACCGAACCAGAGTTTAGTACCTGGATTAAGGACTTTAAGTCCGACCGTGTGGACACGACTTTTGTGACAATTGAGAAATCCAAAAAAACCTGCAACTGTTGGTTTGGGGGGGTTTTGCCTCTTTCGGGCATCTATATCAGCCATTTTGGCACGTTTTTTTTTACAAGCGATAGGGTTGTTAACACTTACTGTGCTCAAGTGATCGAGATCCCGATCAAAACATGTGGCAGGTAATATAAAAATGCTGCCTTTGTGTACATAAGAGGTGTAAATGAAATAGCAAAGATCGGAACAACAAAAGTATATTTCGCAAACTTTCAAAATGGTCTGGCTTTGGCACAGTACTGATCGAAAAACATGCCAAGGATACTTTGTGCCAGGTGTACTAGTGGAAGCATGGAACATAGGTCAGGTATAATTGCAGACCTCAAATTTGGTGTTTACTACAAGTAAATTTCGTCTTTTAGTTTTAGAGAGAGGGATATTTCAACTATTTATATGATGACATTAAGTTATATCCAGACGTGTGAACCAATGAATGAAGTTGGTAGAGCACCTTGAACCACGCTAGTCATTCGTAGGTTTATATGATGTGGTCCAGTGGATAACGCGCCCGATCCACTCGCCAAAGGTTGTGAGTTGGAGCCCTGCTGGTGGCCAATGTGTTGCGCATTTGAGTATGGGGATATAATTGGTACCGCATTCAATGTGGGTGGTAGGTAACATGTCGGTACCGCTGAGAGTAGTGTCGACCTACCCACAGCAAGTTTAAATGGTGGAGTCTGGCCAAAAAACACTTCGAAATAGAGATGGACACTCGTTCCTGTATACATGTCCGTCCCCTTTACATTTAATGATTGTAATTTACCAATTAAAATAGATGGAAGAGGTAAGAAAAGGTGCAGACGATAAATAGAAGGTCTATGTTGATTGGTTACGCGGAGAGATTGATATTGTTCTTTCATGTAATGAGACAATCGGATGTCGAATAGAAACTTGGATAAAAGCGTTAAGTGTGTAAAGCACTTTTATTGTTACAACAAGTATAGACGGGGTGGTAGAGGTAAGACGCAGCGGGGTGCCACCTTGGCATCGGGCCTATTCATTATTCCGAAGGGTTGGTTATTCCGAAGGGTCAGTTCCGAAACTAACACGAGGGCATTATTCCGAAAGGTTTATTGTTTCCGAAGGGTCATTATTCCGAAAAAAAAACATGAGGGTCATTATTTCGAAGGGTCATAGTTCCGAAATATATGACGGTCATTTTGCCGAAAAGGGTCATTATTCCGAAAGACCGTTATTCTGAAGGATCGTTATTCCGAAAATAATATAAGGTTCGTTATTCCGAAAATGACATAAGGTTACATTCACTCGATAAATAACATGACGGTCTTTTTCCGAAGGGTCGTTACTCCGAAAATAACATAAGGGTCATCACTCGGAAAATAAAGTACTTTACTAAATCTTTACCCAAAGATGGAATGTAGGATGTAATAGTGTCGAATTACTCATCTATACTTTATGCAAAGTTATAATAGGTCAAAATAGCAATCGAAGGTCTGAAAATAATTATGAGCCAAGGTTAGGGGAATGGCGTTGTCGTTAGATTGCAGAGATGCCAATAAAATTAACCTGTAAATTTATTCCATAAGTCCTCATTTTCCCGTCAAAATCCTTGTTAGTAGCCATCATTGAAGTTTATTCTTAAAGGTGGTTGTTCCGATTTATGTGTATTGTGTTCTCTACTTGATATGAGAGCCTGGCACTTGCACATGCACCCCATCAAGTACCATGGGAAACAAAGTTGCCGTTTTGATGGTTGATGCAATAATGCATGTTGCAAAGCCCTATTCAATACTTTGCTAATATTGATGGTTAACCACTAAAACAGCAGTTTTTTGTTTATAAATTATCTTGGGAATGAAATGGATTTGAGGGCTCAAATTTCAGGACGACAATGAGATAAATATGGCCTTTCATCTGATATCAAAATCGATACTACTTCCGGGTAAATCAGGGGGGTCCCAAACACGATCAGAACACGCACCTTTAAATTACCAAGCATGTTTTGGTAGCGAATACTATTGCACGGCAATTTCATAAGGATTGCTATGAAATAGATGGAAATAACTCAGGTGAATTGTAGAGAATTGCTCCTAATTTTACTCAAACCCCAAACCATTTTTTTTGCCTTATATTAAACAGATCTTTAATAATTTTGGCACGATTAAACTCATGATCTGATTAATAACAGAAAGATAAGTTTAGATAAGTTTAGACATTAAAGACACTATCAGTGATTTGCTAAATCGGCAAATCGAAAAAATCATAACAAATCAGATTTTTGCATGTATGTAACAAGTAGAGGTATCCTAACATACCCTGCAAATGATAAGACCAGACGCAACCTAATAAGGACAGAATCGGAGATTTGAGTCATTACTGTCCGAACGGACACTTACTACAACACGTAATTGAATGGAGAATCGTATCTTGGTACACTGCCGTTTTCTTCCTTTTCTGTCAATTCTACAGCTGGAAAAGGTAACTTATGAGAATTCTACTGAGACTTATCCTTCACTTAGACGCTATTCCTGCAAATTTCAAATATTTTTTCAAATCACTGATAGTGTCTTTAAGGTTACCATAAGCATGCTGTTGGTCACAAATACGGTCGTACCGCAATTTTTATAAGGATTTGCTAAGAAATAGATGGAAAGCATTTTTTGTAAATTGTAGAGAATGCAATTAGTTAGCATTTTAGGAGTTTAATAATATTATGCCTAGATTATTAAAGATGTTTATGAAAGGGATGTACAAAAATCCCGAAACCACTTTTTGCCCTATATCGTACAGATATTCAATAATTTAAGCTCGAATAACTTCACAATTTACATGAAGTCTTTCTATTTTATTATGTAACAATTCCCTATGAAAGAGAGTTACATTAGCAGTCGCCACCAAAACCAAGCCGGGTAATTTAAGACAAGGTTCAAGATTTGACCCCGATTTGACTGCCAAAAATGGGAAAAAATATTTTAGGGGTGAAAAAATCAGCAGAAGAGCACAAAGTGTATCGCCTCTATGGTAAAACTATCCGTAGTTAGTTTTTGATTTTGCAAACGCAAATCTGATATCTTGGTTTATTTTTCTGAAAAATTGACACTCTTTGGTGACAAAATATTTCATCAACCATCACAAATTGACCCTATATTCTACAAATATGAGAATATCAATCCTTTATACATTTTGAATATCAATTGATATTGAAATAGTTAAAATATTTTATTTGACATTAATTGCATATCATTTTGCCTTTACTAATTGCTCGCGCTTATTACAAAACTGGTGTTGTACACACATTAAGGCGGCAAAGCTCACACGCGTGCGGGAACACAATAATAGACGGCCAGCCGTTACAGCAAAAAGTACTCAGAGAAAGTTTTGACGGCGTAATTTGTTACAAACATCCAAACATGTAGATTTGCATCCTAATGGGACATACAATAGCGTGTGGGGTGTTGGCCATTCTAATTTTTAGCAATCCGTTGTGCGTGTGGATGTGTGTGTGTGTGTGTATGTGTGTGGATGTGTGTGTCACTAAAATGTTATTTTATTTTAAATTGTGCTATTTTTTTTCAAATTGACCTCAATTGAAAAGTTGAAGTTCACTTAGAACCAAACTTGTGTCATAGGTGCACCATGGGATCCCTCATATGTTGATGAGGTAAAAGGTCATGTGCCAAGGTCAAATGTCATGTGAGGTCAATTGAAAAATAGGCTAAAAATGTAAATTTGACCTCAATTGAAAAGTTGAAGTTCAATTGCAACCAAACTTGTGTCTTAGGTGCACCATGGGATCCCTGATATGTTGATGAGGTCAAAGGTCACATGCCAAGGTCAAAGGTCATTGAGCGGCCCACAGCTTATATTCTTTGAATATAGCGAGCGCGAAAGCCGAGAAATGCGAAATTCTAGTTTAATTTTGGGGTAAAAAATGGCCAAAAAAGGTCAAAATAGTCCAAAAATTACCTATTTTTGGACTATATTGCCTTCTTTTATCAAAGTTTTTCATCATAGCATGTACGTATACATCCCAAGGGAACACAAATGAGCGGATTGAGTGCTAGTCCTTTCAATTTACATATTCTGGGGTCAAATTGGCCAAAAAAATCATCAATGAGTCATAATGAATTCCTTTCTCAACAATCATGTGTGCAGTTTTCTTCCCAAAGAACTATAATTAACTGAATAGAGTAGTAGCCATTTCAATTGACACGTTGTAGGGTCAAAATGGCCAAACAACGTCAAATTTGTCAAAAAACTAATAAATTAGTCATGACACTCTTTTCTCAAAATAGCTTAAGGGAACATGATTCATATATTTTCCAAGGGACAATGATAAAGTAAATAAAGTGCTCGCCTTTTCAATGAACACATTTTGGTGTTAAAATGTCCAAAAAGGTAAAAAATGACCAAATATGTTAACGCAGTCATAATGACCTCTTTTAAAAATACTCAAAGGAATATAATAGATTTGACCTTATAATAGATTTGACCTTGGTCAAACATCGTTCACCCCACTACAGAAAAGGTTTGACACCTTTGGTAGTTAGTATGGACCCTCTATATCAATGCTAGGTATTAATCTCAAATTGTGGTGTCACTTTTTCAATAGGGGCCAATTTAAGGTTGCATAGGGGTCAAACTTTTAAAATACACCTATCATGTTGAAATGTGTGCCATATTGTCCGTCTAGTAGTCATTAGGATTCCAAAAATGTATAGTTTGTACCATCTATGACCATTAGTTTTGGAGTTATAGGGTAAAATGGCTAAAATGGTAAAATAACGGTCAATTTCCATTTGTACAGGGGTCAAAATCAGAAGTTGCTTTAATTTTGGTAAAAGATGAAAGAAGTTGTTCATCTAGCTTGACATGTCAAAATAAGGAATATTTTGTAGTAGCCTATCTGCAATGCATAGTTATAATCTTATGCGACGAAATAGGCCATAGGGCAACATAATCCAATTGGCGTTGAACTTCTTTGACCCTTATCTCGGTAAGTAAACATTTAACATAATAAAAACTATACATTTTAGGAGTCATCTTACCTCAGGCAATAATTTGCAAGTATTTAAAATATAATCTTATTAACTTTAATGTTAACCCTTGTACAAATTGAGATTGACCTTTTTTACCAATTTAGTAATTTTTACCCTATAACTCCGAAACCAATGGTTGTAAGTGGTACAAACTGTACATTTTTGGAATCCTTATGACTAGATGGACAATTTGACATACATTTCAACCTGATTAAACGGTTGACCCCTGTGTAGCCTTAAATTGGCCCCTACTGAAAAATTGACAACAATTTGAGAGTACTACCTACCTATACCCATTGATATAGAGGGTCCATACTAGCAACCAAAGGTGTCAAACCTTTTCTGTAGTGGGTGTAAATTAACTCCTGAACTAAGGCCCGTAAAATATTCTGCTCCTGCTCTATAATTAGTTGAATACAATGGGTATTCAAATTTACCCATTTTGGAGTCACATTGGGCTAAGGATCAAAATGAACTCAATATTAGGGGGGGATCTCAATATTTATGGTCAATATATGGTCAGAAATATCAACACTATGATGGATAATTGAATCCAATGCAGCAATACTTGTCCTTCCTTAAGGTTTATTGTTATCCATTAAATTTACATCTCCCCGTAAATTAGTGTATTGGCTATTCCAATTCTCAGATTTGATGGAAATTTGCCACAAATGGGTAAATTAGCTCTATCCCCCTATTTGTCAAAATGGTTAATCAGGTTATAATTCACATTGGAGGGGCAAAGAAATTAAAGAAATCAGAAGTTGTTATAATTGTTATTATTAATGCCTTCTTTTGCGGTTACTCAGTCATAGTGCTATGAATACACGAATGATAAAATTACTAAAGAACGCATTCTTTAAAGCATCCGATGCTTATGATTTTGATACCAGTGGCTAGCTATGGTCCTCCTCTTTCATTGATACCAAAATAAGTACCAACATACCTAGTATCGCGTCAGAATGACGTCATCAAGTCCGCGAGTCTGCGAAATTGGTATTTTCCACAGAAAATAGGCAAAATTCCAATTTGCGCTAAAAAGTTAGGAATATCGGATTTTCATGCGGTTTTCAGCTCTAAATAATGGCGAATGCCTAGTTTTCTATAAACATAGATTTTTGGAGTCATACTGTGCATAATATTTTCAAAAAAAGCACCATAAATTTCCTCGGGTGGCAACCACGCCTACCCTTCGACTGTGACGGCATACCCTAACTACGGTGAAGGTACTTGCTTCACATTTTTTAAAATAACCAGAAAGGATGAGAAAATGATTACCTAGAAGCTTCTTACGAAAGCTTTTGACATTTTAGCGCACCGGAGCAAAGTTCACTGGCGGGTATAACCACCCTATAAAACTTGGTAAGACGAGGGTTAATGCATAATTACATTGAGAAAATATTCTCCAATTTGATTATATAAACTGCATCATTAATATTCTAATCGCAGTTGAATTATTTATTTTAATTTTGTTGAATATTTATTTTAACTTTGTTAGGTTTTAATCAACAGGTCAGAATGATCTTTTGGCAGAGAATGAACCCGAAATGGGGAAAACAGTCACAGCTCAATTTTGCGGCATATTCAGTTATGGTTTAAATGGTCCAAAATGTCATTGGAATTATCGGATTTTTCATGCTGTTTTCAGCTCAAATGATGGCAAATGCCTAGTCCCCCCGAAAAATAGGGATTCTTGGATAACTTAGGCAATATGGTGTCAAAAATCACCAAATGTTGCCAATAATCAGCGTATGGGGGCCCAAATGGTTTAAAATTTCCAATTTGTGATATTTGCTTTTTGCTCCCCCCAATTTCCTTTCCCCCACACCTCACCCGAATTCCACTTTGCCCGCCGTTTGCCTCCGCCCCCTCAGAACAAGGGGTAATGGGCGCCACCACTGAGAATGACAAGCACTAAAGCTACTTATAGGCACGAGTATTACTCAAAAAATGGAAGGTGGAAATTTCTGGGAACAAGCTGAAAATGTAGAATTGGTGCGAAAATGTGTCTAGAATAATATACTAAAAGTCCCAAAAATCCTCTTGTGCAATTTGCAGCAATAAGGGGCAAGTTTGTACAGGGAGTAATTACGCAATATTTCAATTGCCTTACCTGTGTTCCAACATTTTTGTCATATCCCAATGGATTAAAAAAAGGTATAGTTTGCCCTATCTATGTCTTGTAGTTTAATAACTATATGGTAAAAAAAGGCTCAAGGTCATCCTTGGGGGTAAATTTTCAGAATGGTCGGATTCGTTATTAAAGATGTGTCAAATTCTTCATCTAGTTGTACATGAATACCAAATGAATATTTAAACAGGTGATGTCATTACTTGCAAATTACAGGCCAAGTGTGATGGGTTCTACAGGTTTCTTGGGGGTCACTGCTTTTGCTCTTATATGTCAATATTGAATCCATTGTAGGTGATTTGACTGAACAGTTTCGTTTTAATATGACTCTACGGCAATTAGCATCTGGTTTCATCAATGAAATTGGATCATTTTGAAATATTTAGCCCCAGTGACCTTGATGATTTAGGCTGTCTTCGTACTTAAACTACCAGGTTGTAGATAGGCAAACTTACCTTGTATTGATCCTTGGGACATGACAAAAATTTTGGAACCATTTAAGGACAATTCTAATATTTTGAAATTTTACCCCTGTACAAACGTTGCCCCTTTATTTCTGCAAATCACAAAAAGGATTTTAGGGGACTTTTAGTATGATATTCTAGAACACATTTCCGCACCAATCCTGACATTTGCAGCTTGTTCCCAGAAATTTCCACGTTAAACGAAATTCTTGGCCTATAATTTTGACTTTCCTTGAAATGTAACGGCAAATGTTCCTTGGGGGTATTTGGATGATTTTGACTTTTTTGGCCATTTGACCCCCCAAACTCTATAAATTGGAATGGCTTCCATTTTAATCCACTTAATGTTACTCCTTTTAAGTAAATGACATGCGCTCTGATGGTTATTTAATAAAGGAATGCATTTGATTTCGCCGATTTACCTAATTTTACCTTTTTGACCATTTTTTAACGCCTAAAGAAAAAATGTAGAAAGGCTAAAACCCATTGTTTTGATTGTGCCGTCCATGGTGGTATGAATCCACTAAGTTGGACCTTTGTAACCAACTACGCCGTCAAAAGTCTATATTTTGATCCTTTGGCCGGCCGTCTTAAAGGCATTCAGAGAGGTGGAGCTACAAGCACCTCCAGCAATATGCTCTGATGAAATTGGAATGGTAGAACGCTCACAAAACCAGGTTTAAACCCGTCAAATTCTGTTCCCAAGCCCAGAGACCCCCGAACACACTAATCTAGACAAGAGATACTGCATAAGGTGAATTGTTTCCTACTAAGTCACCTCACAGAGGGAGATATCTCAGAAGTTCTTATCTTAAAACGGATAAACTAGTGCTCCGAAGGTGACAGCGGCTGGTGTTCTAACCTAACAATGAACTATATATTCCTTAGTATTTTTACAATTATTTCGTGAATGGGTAGGGTTTTGACTCAGTCTGTATATCCTTGAAATGTTCAAACTTTTCCTTGAAAAGTTTCAAATTCCTTGTTTTCCGCTATTAAAAAATGATAAAATTTCATTAGCTGTCCTCGTTTTCGCGCAGTAGAGGGTTGCGCGAACGAACATGTGCCATAAAGGCTCAGATCTGTATACACTCTCAGAACTGTTGGTTAAAATTTTACCAACATTTAACAATGGACAGCCAACTTTGGTTATTATAATGTGTATCCATTTGTTTAGTAATTTAGCAAGTGGTTAGGTACATTTTACCAAATATTGAGCAAAATTCGTCCAATAATATGCTAAAATATTTTACATTCCCCAACAAAATGGGTAACAATTTACCCAACGTTGGGCTGTTAATGTTGGTTAAAATTAGCGACCGTTCTGAGAGTGTATGACCACCCCAACGAAGACGGGTTTGAAAACCCTATATTATTAAAAGTTAATGCTTTCACTAACTGTGCCATGGTGCTCACATATAATAATTATGAGTAAAACGTATGAGTAAATGTATCTGAAAGTTAACAGACTAGATTTTTCTATATCTGTATAATTACGTTTCCTAACGCTTTTGTTTACCATAGGTTTTTTTTTTATTTAAAAAAAACACACACAGATAGAACACACATGGATTGATAGCTCAGCGAAGACTGGTGTTCTTCATAAAAATGTCAACACAAATAAATCGGTAATTTATAGTGTATTGATGACTGTAATAAAATTTTATCCTAACTTAAAATATGATTATTGAAAAGTTGCGCATTTAAAAGTTACATCAATACACGTAGGGTGTGAGTGTGTGTGTGGGGGGTGGAGGGGCTGTGGGTGTGTGGTTGTGGGAGTGGGGGTGTGGGATGTGTGGGGGTGTGCACTATAACAACAAGCGCTTCTATTTCTAATAACACTTAATGCACGTTTCAACATGTTTATGTGTGCTTTACGCATGTGTGCTTTACGAGTAAAAGTATATAGAATAAACGTTAAAAAGATAAACGTTTGCATAACCACTCAAATATGTTTTATTCAAGTTTTTGTAGTATAATTATAAACACTCTACAGTGTTTTATTACTGAATATAAACATGTTTCTGATTTGTATAAACTCTTTGTAGTGTGAAACTCCCCTTACACGTAAAGGAAGAAAAATACACTTGTAGAGGTGTTTATTAAACATATTAAAGGTTTGTGACCCGATTCATTTTTGACCCCTCACTTTACCACATCAAATTGGAGATTTCGGTATCACTGGGAAGCTCATATTTTTCTCAAGATCCCTGTGAAAGTTTACGTTTGAAATATATTCCATTTGGGTGATATGAGCAAAATAGTGGCGAATTACTGGGAAAAAGTGATATCACTTTTAAAATCATGTAGTTTTCGTATGGGCCATTTTCAGACACACGTATTTGCCTCTGAATTACGGGTTTTGGGTGACTGTCCTTCACATGTGGTTATTAGAAAACATTTTAAAATTGTGAAAAATCGGGTCCCCTACTTTTAAAAGGATAACGTTTTCTTTTTACCGGATTGATGAGTCGAGGTGGGGTTTGGATAGGGTTAGGGATATGTTTACAAATAATATGAGAATGGGAAGGGACCCAGAAGTCCCCTGTCTAGGCCTGCAACGTCCTAGCTACGCCCCTGCGATTGTGCGCTGTAAAGTATCGTGTAAGCTTAAAACAAAGTCACTCCGCTCTATTTTGTACAAATCATAACCAGAGCCATAACCAGGATCTTTTATTATTCTTCTTTTTCCCGGAATAATGACCCTTGTGTTATTTTCGGAGTAATGACCCTTATGTTATATTCGGAGTAATGACCCTTATGTTATATTCGGAGTAATGACCCTTATGTTATTTTCGGAGTAATTACCCTTATGTTATTTTCGGAGTAATGACCCTTATGTTATATTCGGAGTACTGACCCTTATGTTATTTTCGGAGTAATGACCCTTATGTTATTTTCGGAGTATGACCCTTATGTTATTTTCGGAGTAATGACCCTTATGTTATTTTCGGAGTAATGACCCTTCGGAATAATGACCCTTCGGAATAATGACCCTTCGGAATAATGACCCTTCGGAATAATGACCCTTATGTTATTTTCGGAGTAATGACCCTTATGTTTTTTTTCGGAAAAATGACCCTATTTTTTTTATGTTTTTTTTCGGAAAAATGACCCTTCGGAATTATGACCCTTATGTTATTTCGGAGTAATGACCCTTCGGAATAATGACCCTTCGAATAATGCGGAGACCCCGGCATGCTCGGGCAATTTGAGGTTACTAATATCACAGCTCACATAAGATGGTTGAATTTCTAAAATTCTTCATAAAGTTATTGAATATCACAGAGCCTTCCTCCACTACAAAGGCGTGAAAAGTCAATGGTCAATGTCCGTAGGATGTCTAATTAAGGTATAGGGCAAAATAGCTTAAAAGTTAAACAATATTTTGTACAGGGTCAAATTTTTTTAAAATACTTCAATCGAAATAAGAATGGCATCATTATTCATTCATCTTGAAAAAATAGGCCAGTAGTATTAGCTCATATAGCCAAATAGGTGGACATTTTTGGTAACAAGCTGATTTCTTTCAGTAGGTGCAGGAACATGTGTACTTCACTGACAAAAGTCCCCGCAAATCCCCTGGTGGCATTTTCCAAAATTCAGATGGGCGTCCAAATGGCCGTCTTTTAGAATATTATTTATATATTTTTGGAACCATACTTGTTAAAAACTGAACAAACATATCCAAACATCTGTTTTTTGTGTAATGGCGAATCTATTTAAAGCATAACCAAGGAGTTTTCAACATTGGAACAATTATGCAAAATTCAACATGCGCCCAAATGGGCCGCCATTTTTTTATTTTGCCGAAGGTTAGCCGCAAGTTTCAAAAATGGTTATTAAGAGACTAATATAGACTTTAAGTTAATGGGAATCCAATAATCCATTACTATATATTTTATAGCTATTGAACATATTATATTCAAGATATACACGTAAATAGTAATAAACATAGAAAGAATCCTCATTTAATATTCCAGAGTTTCCTCTTTCTTTCACAACTTAGGACAATATTTGCAAATTAGACATCTTGCCTTTCACCAGCTTGTACCAATTAAGGGGACTTATACCCAATCAAAATCCCACCATCATAGGGGATCAAAATAAATATAGGAAGAATACAAAAGAAATAAATACAAAATGGCCTCTGTACTGACGTGACATAGATCATAGTTATTACTTCACATTAGAAGGTGGTTGGCTCACAATTGTTATTGTGGTTCTCCCATCACCATGACACAGTGTAACGCGGCGTGTCCGAAAAACATAGCATTTTTGTGTTTCCAATTTTTAGGGCGAGTATTAATAATGTTCCTGTGGAAAACTTAATGAAAAACAAAAGACAATTTTTGATAGGTTGTGAGTCCCCTTTTAAGGGACTTATACCATCAAAAACAAAAAAAAATATCTAGCTGATTGGCTGTTTTTTTCCTAGCATCAGAAACACCGGCCGATAACGCTCCCACAGCCGTGCTTGGGACTGCATACGTCCAACAATATCAGTTGCGTAATTACCCACACACATCGATGACTGTTCCTAAGAGGCAGTCTCTAGACAGGCGTACGCAGCCCGGGACGCGAATTCCACAAACATGGCAAAAGGTCACGTTTTGCTGAATTTTATACTAAAAGGGTCCAAAATTTAGGGAAATTTTGACAAAGAAAGTCCACTTTTATACAGATATTCAAAAGGGAGCATTTTGGGGGTTAGGAGGTCACTTTTACCAAAAAGAGGCCCGCACCCCCCCAAAAAAAAATCCTGCGTATGGCCCTGTTCATAGATCCAGCTGCTGCGTATGTTAAGCCTGGCGTCGAGGTCTCTGCCTTGGGCTGCTCATGATCGTTCCCTTATTGTCGGCTTTCGGGTTCGTGATCTGCCTCATCTCGGTAAACGGATCTTTCGTCCCCCCCCTTCCCCCCCCCCCTGGGAGGAAAAACAACCCGGGTGGGCAGTGCATGAAGGGCAACCGGCTTCATGGCGTGCCGCCTCGGGTTCTGCTGTCCCGGCGCCCAGTTTTTCAACATTTGCGTCTAAGATGTGCCAATGGGAGCTTGTTCGGTGCTCCCTAGCGCATACGATCCCGCAGCTGGATGGCTGCTGGTTCCTTTGTGGCCTTGGAGGCGGTGCAGCAGAGATACCTGATCACTGTGGGTCCATTCTTCCACCGATGGCAAACTTGAATCGGCGGCCCAGCCGGGGTCAGCTCTGCTTTTCACCTTGGAAGGTCGGGTGTGAAAAAAGAGAACTTAACATCACTCTAGAGGGATGGCCTGTCGCAACATGGCCTGGCACCGGGGTGCCTTGCCGTCATAGACCTCAGGCCTTATTTCAATCAACACACCAAGGCAAACGCTGCCAAGACACAGCCTCGTGGGGGCTGGTGGGATGCGGCCTTTCGGCGCTGCAATACACCAGTTGGTTGATGCGCGGCTTGCTGAGGTGCGCTGCACCTGTGTGGAGTCACCGGATTGATAGCGTTTTCTGAATGATGTAGTGGAGACTTGTTAGGGGTTGCCTTTTGGTGACGCCTAAAGAATACCTTCCAGTTCTGTCCTGGCATAGCTCCTGCAAACTTAGGAGGAACTTTTAAGATGAATCCAGCTTTCCAAGGAGTGTGATGAACCTGATGGCCTTGTCCTACCACCAACACCCTCGTGTATCAGAGAGTTTCCACGGAAATTGCTTGGTCGCTGCCCAGTCCAGATGCTGCAGTCTCGTGTCCATGTCAATCACCTGGACGAGCGAATGATATCAGTGGTTTTCGTCTCTGCCTTGGCTCTAAAGCAGTTTGGGACAGGCCATCATTGTCAGCCAGGGGGCTGTACCTTGGTGGGAAAGGGCATGGGTCGACGCGGCAAAACTAAGAGCTGGCTTGGCCAGTACAAAGTGCTTCCTTTCGATGATCGGCAATGGACTTTCACCGGATCGATTGTGGGAGCCTGTGCCACTGGCCACGTATCATAGGTGACTGTGAGGTCTATAGGTCCCCCCCGGTGAGTCCTGGGCTTGATCAGCATGGACGGTGAGCGGATCTTGCACTCTGATTTTGGACTTTCGCACACTGACGCTTTGATTGGCCATATTTATTTATTAGTCGCCACGCCCCAGGATCCTACGATATTGTAACAATCTGTGGGTGTGTCCTTGTGTAGATATTCATTAGTTAGACTAGAGTAAATACCTCTTTTACGGAAAACTGTACAAATCCTTTTAATCCTTTGATCCTCTTATAGAGATTTTCAGGCTAGGCTAATTCCATGATGTCTTACTTGAAGATTACACCAATCTGGGTACTATTTACAGCTCGCACCTTTATATGGGTCCGCTTGTGCTATCTACTTACGATAGCATTATTTATTATTTTTAAAGGGGTGCTGTTTAACTTTAAGTCACATATTCAAAAACCAATTTTCCTTTTTTTATTATTATCTTTGTCTATTTTAAGAAATCCTCTCCAGAGAATTCATAATTGCACTGCATTTCTTTTAACATGGAAGTTTACGTTCTCAGCCTCACAAGTTTACACATCTTACTTCCATTTTTTGAGCTTCAACTTGAAACAAACCAAACTGATTCTCATTCCTCTTATAATTAATGGATATTGTGATATTGCATGCCTGATAATTTTGTAACAAAACAACTTTTTCCTTTGTAGCTATTAAGTTTGTCTAGGGTAGTAGAAGGACCACCAAATCGTAGATTCTCCTGTGCCTATATTTATCTAAACTTGACCATTTTCATATTTCATTCATTCACCCGCATACGGATTCAAAACGCACAAATTTGGGCGCCATTTTGGATTTTTGATACTTGCAAAGGTTCCATCACTTTATAGTGTTTTATCTGTAAACCTTCACCTCAAAACATAATTTTTGGATACCTTACTTTTTTTCTAGCGGGTACGGTTTTGGATATTATAAACAAAATAAAAAAATGTCGGGGCCCTTTTGGACGCCATCTTGGATTTTGAAAGAATCCACCATGGGATTTCGGGACTTTTTATCAGTGATTTACACATATTCCGGGACCTATCCTGAAAATCAAGCTTGTACCAAAAATTCAGGTTAAACTAAATCTATTGGCCTAAAAAAAGACTTTTAAAACTAATAGTTTGCTATATCTAGAGAATACATAATCGTCGTGGTCACGACATAATGTCTAATCAAGCAAAATGATTGGTTCTGAAGAAAACGCGGCGCTTGAAAGTTTGAGTTACTTATGAATTGCGTGTAATTAAATGAACAAAAGGAAATGGCTATTTGTAAGTGGTGTATGTTAAAGGCATGAATGGTTACTAACTTACAACAGTATTACAAATACCACAAACAACTGTTTTCTTTATTCAAAATGGCCACTGATCGTGGATTTTGACAGTTTGTCAAAACCCAAATGTTTGATTCGCTTTGTGTTTCTAAAGGATGTTCGAATCTTATTCAACTGCATGAAACCTGTTAATTCCTAATGTTGGTATGGTGAGATTACTATAGCTACTGGTTTTTACTATTTTAAAATGATGATGCCGATGATGCCACGATGATAAGAATAACGATGACGGTGATGATGGTGGCAATAACGATGAAATAAGGAAACATCGAGCTTGACGGCGACAATGATGCTACTGATCGATGTAATGCCGATGATGACGATGATGATGATGATGATGATGATGACGATGGTGCTGCTGTTGTGATGATGATGATGATGACGTCTAATGATGATGAAGACGACGACGATGACGAGTCTATTGCATTGTGTTTATGGTAAACATTGCAAATTTGTATACAAACGACCTCCAACGCGGTGAAATGGGAAACATTCACTGTTGCATTATCGTTCGTTGTAAAATATAGCGCAGACTGACCACGATGACCAAGATTTCAGAAAATTACCAACTATTACAAATTGGCTCCTTAAATTAATATCTTTAATTAGTGACACATTTGAACTCATTTTTGCAGAAAAAAACATAAATTTCAGAGTAAATACGTTAGAAGGAACATAAACATTGTAGTGCATGTTATATAAAAATTAATAAATCGTATGCATTTTTGTAACACACAATAAAATAATAAATACATGAGAAAATGTATTTTAGAAAGTGAACATTTCAGGTTCCGCGCTTCGCGCCAGCACCCACCCGGACCGCTTCCTTATGACTTCTCCATTGAACACTTTTTATATTATTTGAAACAAAAGTAAAACCATCAGCTATATTTATTTTTTTAACCGTTTATCATACACTATCATTAAAGAGTGACTAATTTACAAATTTATATTCTTTCTATCAAATTTCATGCGGAAAATGGTGTCTCCATAAACAAAATATGAACTCAAACAAAAAACGCCCATTAAGTTGCATCGATCAACTACATTATACAGCTCCCACAGCCCGCGCCGCATCATGACCGCTTCGCAGCCACTGAAACTTCTGGGGTTTCTGGAAAACGAAGTTGGTAAAGGGGGCCCGTAAGTCCAAGGTTCCCCCCCCCCCCCCGGGCCCGCAATTCTCTCAGCGGCCCTGCCTACTGTCGTAAGTGAGCCATTGTACGCGCACGTCACCATTGACGGTTTTACTTCTTTGGACTTCACGAAGAATGTGGGATATTTTCATAACTTATTGATGCATTTTGGAACTTTAATCCCGTATGTGACCTGTGACCTCAATAACTCTAATTGCCCAAGGGCACCAAGATGTCACTCACTGGATTTTAAAACCAGACACCATGGTCTATGACTTTATGTAATAAAAATTCATGAATACGCAAATTAACGCCCAGACTGTTGTCTTCAATGAGGTCGCTTCCCTCCATAGAGATACTGTAGAACGACCTCTTGTGGTGATTCTTATTCAGTAGCCGTGTGCCGTGATATCAGAATGGGTTCAGCTGGTTTAAGATTAGAACACTAGATCTGTTGGATTTAAAGGTGCTTATTCCGATTTATATGTGTTCTCTCCCCACTTGATATGAGCGCCTGGCACTTCCATATACGCTCCATCAAGGACCGTGGGAAACACGCACCTTTAAACTGGCTCATTTTAAACAGGTTATTTTTGTAAACAAAGTCTTAATCATTCTCGTTTAAAATTGAGACTTTCATACCAAATTACCAACAGATATTCGGAAATATGAAGCGTTAAAACTTAGGTGGATAAAGTGGGGGCTACAGGAGCCGTACAAAAATATAATTCATTGTTTTCCAATTACTTTCCAACGGTATTTTTTGTATTTGTTTTGAACTTTTTAACACCCTTTTTGTGGTAAAGAAATCAGAATTCTTTGCACCGTTAAAACCCTTTCCCTGTGGCAGCTATTATATAAAACACGTGGTAAAATTGATAGCTGCTTTATTTCACGGTAATGTGTATTTTTTATTATTTTTTTACCTTCTTCTTGGAAGTCCTGGTCCATCAACGTGAACATGTCTGTGTAAAACTACCGATCATAAATTTGTGAGCCAATTTTTGAATTTCCCGCTGGCATAGATATGACCCATAAGTTTACCGAGCAATCATGTCAATGGAAAATCCCTCAGGAAAACCACAGCGGTACAGAGTGTACGCCGCTTACACACATCCAGTCTTATATCAATTTCAGAATCTGTCTCCTCCTCTCAGAGTCTCCTGCATTCAATTTCACAAATTCCGGCATAAATTGATCTGAATGAGGAATACTAGCTAATACTGAACTACCAGCACCTTTTGTTATAGGTTTGCATGAGTGAAGGTGTAGGGACTCTATTTCGCTATCAGCGCATGGACTTGTTCCAAATCTTAGACTTGGCATGAGCGGTTTGTATGATGCTATATATTTTTTTTTGCAGATTTTGCAAACGGTTAGCATTTATTCTTGGCACGAATGAAAAGAAGTTAAAAAAAAATCTAGAATAAATAAATACGAGCTTCAGAGGGTGCGTGACGGTATTTTATATACGGTGTACCGAGAACAATCTAATCAAGCTTTGAAATGACTGCTTTTTAGGATAAAATTCTGATATTCAAGGTCACGCTACAGCTTTTCATGAATTCTTATTGGATATTCAACCGGGGCCTCTTCTAGCCCAGGTTCCTGTGCAAAGCCGTGTAGGGCCTCTGGAGCTTTCCACTTCCACTAACGGGAGATGGAAATAATAATAAGTGACCTTTTGTTTTTCATGCGCCGTTTTAACGGTAAATGATTTTGCCCAAAATTTTATGTAATTGTCTAAATATCAGTTGCGCATATTTTGGTGGAAAAAATCAAATCGGCCATTGCGTTTTTATGATAATTAGCATAATTGAGCATTTTGGTGGCGCTATTCCCCCCTTAAATCGTACTGGAAAAACTTTTGTAAATGTTTATATCAGAAATGTAAATATATATATGTCATCCTATTATTAGCCAAATTTTGTGGGAAAAGTCCTTCGGATTTTTTTGGGGGGGATGGGTGGGATAATTGGGTGCGCGTTGTAAAAATCGGACCACCATTTTGAATCGGTACAACCGATTTTCTTTAAAAATTCCACCGGCAAATTGGTTTTCATGGGGTCCATGTAGACCCTCTATACACTAACGGGGGTATGCAAAACCTTATACAATTAAGTGTGAATGTCTTACAGTAGTCTGAACACGTGCAGAGTTTTAATTAAAGGTCCATGGCCCGATCCTAATAGCCAGCCTCGTCCCCAGAAGCCCCAGATTTTACCGGACGTTGGTCAACATTTTGTAAAAAACAAACAAAAAAAAATCATAAGACAGCTATATTTTTTCTCATTTACCCTGTAAAATCTTAGAGCCAAAGGATGTTTGGTTTGGAAGCTATGAGTAAATGGTGCCCCAGTGTTGGATCGACCATACTTAATTTACAACTGTACTCTATGTGGCTTACAAAATCACGTTTTTAGTTCTCGCATCAAAACGGATTGAGATATCGGCGCGAAACTTTACAGATGGAGTTTTGGAGTGAAGGCCAATCTTACAAGATGAAAACTTCATATCCTTAAATCGGGCCATCCCCCTTTAATTATATCTATGGGAAATGCTTTTCTGGATGCAGGGCTCCTGGAGCCCCCCCCCCTTTTCCACCAACGTGGGCAAAAAAATCTGACGATCACCGCAAAAAAGGGAGCTAGCATTATTTTTCTTGTTAGATCTAGGGCCAATTTCCCCAACCCATGCCAGTGGTCCGCTCCATGATTTTTTTCAAAGGTGCATTTAAAGGGACGTTGGGGATATATAAAATATGCACAAAAATTACATCGTGTAAATATTTAAGTTTGTCGGAAACAATTTCAAATAAACATGAAACAAAGCGAAAGATCGTAGTATGAGAATAAAACGTGGCAAAAATATTTAGAACACTAAGACACTAAGATATTTCATTTTATTCTCCCTTCGATATTAAATAATTCAGTGAATTGTGCTATTTGGTCGGCTCCCGGTTTCCATGGCAACAGATGAAAAATAAGAGAAAATGGTTAGTATTGAATGTCTCAACAGACTTTTCCCGCCAAAAGTCATTTGTGTATGTTATGTTGTGTTTGAGTTGCATTCTTCAAACTAGAATTTTGCGGTTCTCGGCTTTAGTGCTCACTATATTCAAAGAATATAAGCTGTGGGCCGCTCCATAAAAAAAAATAACATTTTAGTGACACATACACACACACACATACATACATACATAAACAAGTACAACGGATTGCAAAAATGGTCCTGCCAGCTATGCTGGCGGCCCCCAAAAAGGTAGCCATCCATAGGTCTACCCTGGCAACCTTTTTTCTGAGGGAGGGAGGGAATTAAATTTGGTGCATAGTAGTCAATAGCAGTTAGTAGCAAGTAGCTGCAAGTGAATATGAAAGGAATATCCCCTTTATATCCCCTATCATTTCAGCTTCAAGCTGCGGCTGGCAATTTACAAGGAACTGTGGTTATCACTAATAGATCACCAGGTAGTATCGTTGTTAAATACTCGGTGCTGTTGCCACAGGATTCCACAGCAACAGCTGAAGATGTTGACAGTGCCGTTAATGTTTTGATAAGTTCAGCTGCATCAAATGGTATTGTGATCGATCCATCAGCAAGTCGTACCTTTACTCGAGGTAACATTTTCGTTTTTTAATTAAAATTGTTTTTAATGTTAAAATATATACGCATATACGTACAAACAGCTAATTTTGCATTTGATTTTTTTTTCAATCTGAATGCAATTCACCAAAAGGCGTTGTATTTTGTGGCAATTATTAGATATTAAAAATATATATATATTTGTCATCTATAGTTATTTCAAAACAAATGCAGTATGTTATATCCTTTATATTTTATATTGAACCGGGGAACAACTTACGTGTAAACTTTCATTATATAAATGAAACATACATTATTGATGTAACCTTGAACGAGTTCTGAGAGAAACGCATCAGTTTATCATTCAATATGTTCAATAGATTCGGCTGCAGTCCTAGGGGTATGTTTAGTCGTATATAGTCAGGTAGAACGTTCATGTGACCGTACAGTTGAGTATGGACACATTTTTTTTGCTGAAAATTATAGATTAGGGTGTGTAGAAGCATTACAGCCTTCAAATCGAAATCAATGTGTCAATGGCATTAGAAATGTACCTTTGATCCTAGCCAATGCAAAACATATATTTCAATTTGTTTTAAATGCACCAAAATCGAAATAAAACTAATATGGTGCAATATTGTCAAAATACCATAGGAATTTTTTCACATATATTGCACTCAATTTATAATTTGATCCATTTCTCTTTATCGGGATTACCTGGTATCACTTGGTTATGATCATAGGTACATTTCCAATTGTTTCATTGACACAATAATTTATACTTGAAGGTAATATTTAGAAATTTGTGTCAAGTATGTTTTAAGATATTCACGTTTTTGGCTGCCACAATGATTGACGTCATGTTACAACTTTAAAAGTATCAAAAATATATTTATTTTGTCTATCAACCTAATCTAAGTACTTCATGCTTATTTTTTATCGCAGATATTTGCTGTTATAGGGCATATTTTAAAATTATTAGATGTGGCTTTCATTTTGAATTTGGAGTATGACTCAATGTTGGAAGTGCCATGCACTTGTTCATTGGATCCTATAGTATATCTAGTAACTCCATAGTTTGATAATATAGGGTTGAATAGATAATTTTTTATTTATGGCGACGCCATTTTGAATTTCTCAAAATGCTCAAGGATGCCCAGGTGGCACCCGGCAGATTCTTATTCTACACACCCTAATCTATCATTTTCAGCGAAAAAATTGTGTCCATACTCAACTTTACGGCCAGGCCATAAATTGGACCATATCCACCTGACTAATAGTTGCGGGTACGACCATTTCTAGCAAGCATTTCTAAAAAAAACAATAAATTTACAGTCCTTCCTTTTGGGTTTATTGATGCGATTTTTTTGTTCAAATTGCTAAATTGTAATCAAAATAGAAATATTACCACACTTGCTACCCGAATATTATTATTATTATGTGGTTTCATAACAGAACTTTGCCTTTCGGACTACTGCGAAAATGGTGGCACATGTACAGCTGATATCAATAATGGAGTGAGCATCTGCAGGTGTGTACTACTTTGATGGCCGCACTGCACAGAACAAAATCATAGGGATAAAATTAAAACCTCAGTTGTTGCAAATTGGACCGTTTCCGCAAGAAGTTCTAATGCATGTATTTGTCCATAATCTCGATATTATTAATTACAATAATTATTATAATACTAATAACAATAAAAGAAATTAAATACAACGCCTAATGTAGACTTTGCAGAGGCATCAACAGGCACATGGAAAAAGAGTAATTACATTATTAGCAGACGACAAATACAAATACAGTATAAAATTATAAAATTATAATGTGAAATCAACTATGATATTGATATATATCAATTATACACATTTCAAAATAACCTAAGAGAATAATTTAAGTAGAAATTTCAAACATACATGTATTGTGACGGAGATAGAAGAGAAAGACAACCCAGTTGCTTTCCATACTAAGGTGATATGGGGATACACCTGAATCGTCAGCTGTGAGGATCCGTGTGTATGTACCCCACGGCGACATCGGTTAATTCTTGATCTTCCTGGATTCAAATGTCTCTACTCTACACTAATCTGGTGCAAAACAACTGGGCAACCGGATTAGAAGAAGATAGAAAATAGGAAAGAGAAAGAGAAAAAAATCACGATATCAGTATTAATGATTAAACTGCATCAGACAATAGGATACATATCAGGAGCCAAAATACTGTATAAATAGGAATGTCTTGAGACTTGTGATTGAAAAAATATTATATTTTCAGTTGTCTAGCTGGTGCAAGAATCTCCATGGTTAATACAGCTGGATGAGCTTAGAAATATAGGCAGAGAATTTAGGCCGAAATGGACAATGGTCCTGGTTCCCTGCGAGCTACTAGTCGATTTTTTTTCTGGTTTAAATTAAAAGCGAAAGTACAACATCCCTGTTATCTTGTCAACATAATATCAGCTGGTCGGATTTACACCAGGAATCGGATGTGCTGCCAAGCAAAATTCAATTTTTATGGCTGCTTTACAATCTCGATGGTGGAAAGTCAAGTAGAGTGGTTGGCATCGAAATAAAACAAACAGATTGAACACCATGGGCTGTATGATATCCTTAGTGGGGCACCGGTAGGAAGAGAACCAACTAATGCTTTCCGTGGTATTGCATAACCGTCAGACAGACGGGATAGGAGCTGTTGTGGTCTATGGTGTCGAAGGTGGCGCTGAAGTACAGTAACACTAGTACAGCTTCTTTTTGTTTGTCACGAGCAGTCAAGATGTCATTCTACACCCGATACTGTCTGTGCAGACTCCGTACTGTGAAATTGCCGGTATGGTGACTGCATCCAGCCACGCCATTCCTTCTTCTCAGCAAGCAGAGCATCTAAACCAAGGTGCATGAGGGCGCAGAACTACAGATTTAATTGACGAGTAGACCATGTTCCTTAGTGGTCTTAAATAAGATATTGTTATAGTCATGAACAACAGAATCACAGTCAGAATCTGAAGGCAAACGCAGAAGTGCAGATCCTATATTAGAGCGGAAGATGTCTCTTTTGATACTGCGAATTTCTAAGGAGAATAATTGTACCTCCGCCTCTTCTATAGCGGTGAGAGTGAAGAAACTTATAGGAGTACTCTGCATATCAATTCCTCGTAGCAATCCTGCGTTCTTTGTGAGTGCCATGGTTGCAATATGATGGTATACGACAAAGAAAAGTTTTAAAATATCAACTATTAAAATATCAAAGCAATTAGTGATCGTTCGTTTCGTTCGTGCGTGCGTGAAATGTCCAAAAATCACAGTGAGAAGATCCGTCTTTAAAAAGCTTTAACCAACTTTACCCTCACTATAATCTATGATGTGGCGAAGGTTTGTGGCTCTCCACAATTGTAGTTTGGTGAAAGTTCTATCTCGATCGTGTAAGGAAGTTCTTCTGTACGACCAACGCCGTTCTGAGTCTGTTGAGGTTGACCCATGCTTTCCTATCAAGGTCACAAGCCTTTGGGCTGGCTGGATGGGATGTCCACAAATGCTTTAGGTTCAAAGTAGAGGATGACCATTGCTCATACCATCTGTCATTGATCCAGGATGATCGATAGGGATACTGTGACTGCAGTGTCATGGATTGGGTAGCAAAGTGATTCCGTGGAATTCTCTGATCCTCAAAGGGTGTTGGTGGGGGGATTAGGCTACCAGGTTCATCACATTTCTTGGCGAGCTTGATCGTCTGAAGGTTCCTCCTGAGGTTTGCAGGAGCTATGCCAGACAGAATTGGAAGATATTCTACAGGCGTCGCCAAAAGGCAACCTATAACAAGTCTCATTGCATCATTCAGAACATCAATCTTGTGTGAATGTACACTATGACTCCATACTGGTGCAGCGTATTCAGCAGTGGAGTATGCCAAGGCACCAGTTGATGTATGTAAGGTGTCAAAAGATGCACCCCATCCAGTTCCTGCGAGCCTTCTGAGGAGGTTGACACGAGACTGCGTCTTGGCAGCGACTGCCTTGGTGTGTTGATTGAAAGTAAGGCTGCGGTCCATTGTGACGCCAAGGTACTTCGGTGTTGGGTCATGTGACAGTTTTTCTCCATCTAGAGTGATGTTAAGTTCTCTTTTTGCGCATCGATTTGCAAGGTGGAAAACAGAGCTGACGGTCTTGGGTTTGCTGAGTTTCAAGTGCCATCGGTGGAAGAATTGGCTTACAGTGATTAGGTCTTTCTGCAACACTGTTTCTAAGGACTCAAATGAATCAGCAGCTATTCCAAGTGCCGTGTCGTCTGCGTAGGAGTACTGCGAACAATCTCCCTTTGGCATATATGAGACGTAAATGTTGAAGAGACTGGGTGCCAGGACAGAACCTTGTGGGACACCATTCCGAAGTTTGCGCTTTCTACTGCGTTGCCCATTTGATGTCTCCAGGACGAGAGATCTGTCTTGGATGAGCAGCATAATGAACTTGACAAGCTTGACATCAGGGAAGATTTTGAGTAGCTTGAGGTAGAGACCTCGATGCCAGACTGTATCGTACGCAGCAGTTAGGTCTATGAAGATTGATCAAAACTTCTGCTTCTTCTGGAAGGCTGTCTCGATGTCATTAACTAATTTAGTGATAATATACGAATACAAATGGATGCACAACAGATGTGAAGTGTGCTGCAGATCGTGATCAGCGTACAAAAAGACTAAATTCAAAATTAAAGAAATGCACAATTTAGTTCACCACGGCCAATTTGTCCACCCTCCAAGGAAGCTTATGAGTCAGTTCAGATTTATCTCGGACCAGAGGGTATATTGCTATCCGATATTTTTAACACTTGGACTCCTCAAAACATGATAATAGTGAAAATCGGGCATTGTGTTCTGGTTAGAGAAGTAAATCTTTTAAGCTTACAAAAGGTCAAAACCTTTTGTTTGATAGAAAATACGTCCTCTTGTATAATCCATCCACACTGTTAAAAATGTTCATTAAAATAACAGCGATTTGACTGGCAGCTGGGACTCACAACAGTTAAAACCACGTTTTTTTTACAGTCATTTGCACGTTTCGAGTCCCTTTTTATAATTATTTGCACGTTTTGAGTCCCGGCTAACAGTAAAAACGCCGTTATTTTAAGATCATGTTTAACAGTGCAGGCAGCGTACATGTGGTCCTTATATTACTTTGTCATTTATTTGATCACAGCTGTACTCCCGATTTTTCTGGAGACCAATGTCAGATCAAGACTTCCCCAGACGAAGGTATGTTGAATAAAAGTTTCAAGAGAGCAAGAAAAGACATACACAAAGAATGAAACAAAGTACATTTGACGTTTCAAAGAACACGAACGCAATCGTTGACTTGTTTGCTTTGAGAACAAATTTATATCTGAAAGCGAGAATGACGCGTCATCATTGCTCGGGCATTTGAGTATATTTAAAAATTGACCTTCTGTGACCGTTGACCCCACCACCGTAGGTCACATGACTGTTGACCCCATCTTATTTTGAAGTCACAAGATTAATACTTATGTTCTTTTTAAATGGTTAAATGGGAGAAATGAGAAGAAACCAAACAGCTCTCTAGGTAAACAAGGCCCTAGGAGGCCAGTTCGGGAGGCCAGTGCAGTACGCAAGCTCATTATACTCCCGGCCAGATTCGACGGCGATTTTCTGCGTACTATATAGATACATGTTCCTTACCACTAGACCACTAGGACTGAATGTAAAAGTGAACAATAAATTAGTCTGTAAGTATTAAGATCGAAGTGTTCATCACGTTCCTTTCCAACTGCATAAGAGCGACTTTTATCAAATACTTCTCATCCACATTGGATTAAGAAGAAATCATACAGTCCTCTGGAAAAAAGAGTGAATTAGATTAGAGGCCGGTGTGAAAGCAGATATAGTCCGGTAGGAGCCATAGTCCGGGCTCCATAGACGATAACGGAATAAAGCGTGAAACTAATGTTGCGTAAAGAGTCAACTGATTCGATTGCCCTATTGTTCACCATTGTTCCCGGACTATGAGCACGCCGGACAATGGTTACTTCTACACCGGTTTAGAATCGGCGACTTTCTGTTGATTCGGCCGGCCGATAGCACGTTTTATTTTGCTTTTAGAGCTTGCGTGCGTCTCGACTGTCTTATTAGATTAAAAACAATTCCGTGGATAAAATGTTTTTTTTTTTCATTTCTTTTTCACTTGTGCCGATCTCTCTCATGCTGGAACTGCGGCTGATAATACTGTCGTCCTTGCCTTTGTTCATCATTATACTCGTGGCAGTGTTATACGTTAGTATAACTATCGCAATATTTAAGTGAAAACAGAGCCAATACCCTAAGTTATACCCGACTATGAAGACTTTAGGACCCATAGTAAGTAGCTACAGCAATGCAATACGTATTCTCGCTCTTGATGCGCTAGGACAGACACGAGCCGACGTACATTGCAGTAAATATATATATATATTATAATATTAAGATATATTATATATATATATATATAATATAGTATACATAAATGTCAAGAAGAGTACTCAACGCAGAAAATTCTAGTGAAATAGTCAAAAAGTCAGTAAATGACGGAAAAAACCAAATTGTATTGATTTTAAATTGTTTTTTCCACATTTACGACCCTTTTGATATTTCACTTATATATATATTATATATGTGAGAAATTGATGGCAGCGCGGCGTAGCTTATTAAGTCGCCAAAATGAACTTGCACAGCAAGTTCATTTGCTGATTAATAATGCTGCGTCCGCCAATGTCATTTTTCCAAATTTTAAAATCAACATATTTGTATTTATTCATGGCCAGTAATTCACAGAGGTTTAGTAACTCCAATTCTCACTATATATATATATCTATATATATAATCTATATATCGATAATATATATAGATAAAAATACATTCAAAGTATAGACCTCAGGAATAGAAGCTCTGCCCAATGGCATAGAGCTCTTCTTTTCAAAAGATAGTCTCACCATGAATTGTGTTGCTTATATATCTATATATATATAATATATATTATATCTAACAATATATATATATATATATATATATAAGTCAAAGTGCTAGTCGGCATGGGATTAAAGTTAAGTAGGGGTTGACGAAGTCGGGATCTAGTAGTCGCATGCCGGTAGGTAACCGGCCAGAAGCAATATTTGAACGCTATGTCGATATAATCCTTGAACATAACAAAAGTTAAGTGTCAGTAGAAACATCCAAGAAATGATGGGCTCTTCATCAGTGCCTGGGGCCAACCCCCACCACGGACGCGTTTCTGAATAGAAACACAGTTTTCTATCCCAGGCAGAAGAGTCCTGCGATGAAATGATGCAGTATATGCTAGATGTCAAATGCGTATTCCAAGTAAACTGCGTAGAGATGCGTTGTAAGTGCCGCTCGTGTAATACGCGATGATTGACGCGCACCTGTCGCACACTCATGATACAAGATGGATAGTGGTATCGCCGAAGCTGAAAACTTGAGACCCCCGTAGTTCACAGACTGTGACCCCATCTTATTTGAGAGTCACAAGGGATTAATATTAGTGTTTCTTTTTAAAATGGTTTTAAATGGGAGAAATGAGAAGAAACCAAACAGCTCTCTAGGTAAACAAGGCCTAGATGGCCAGTCCGGGGGCACAGTGCCCCCCAGTCGCAAGACTCATTATACTCCCGGCCAGATCGACGGAGATTTTTGCGTACTAAGAGATACATGTTCCTTACCACTAGACCAATAGGATGAATGTAAAAAGTGAACAATAATTAGTCTGTAAGTATTAAGATCGGAAGGTTCATCACGTCCTTTCCCAACTGCATAAGAGCGCCTTTTATCAAATACTTCTGCATCCACATTGGATTAAGAAGAAATCATACAGCCTCTGGAAAAAGAGTGAATTAGTAGAGGCCGGTGTGAAAGCAGCTATATTCCGGTAGGAGCTGCCGGGGCTCCATAGACGATAACGGAAATAAAGCGTAAAACTAATGTTGCGTTAAAGAGTCAACTGATTCGATTGCCCTATGGTTCACCATTGTTCCCGGACTTATGAGCACGCCGGACAATGGTGACTTTTTCTACACCGGTTTAGAATCGGCGACTTTCTGTTGATTCGGCCGGCCGATAGCACGTTTTATTTTGCTTTTAGAGCTTGCGTGCGTCTCGACTGTCTTATTAGATTAAAAACAATTCCGTGGATAAAATGTTTTTTTTTTTCATTTCTTTTTCACTTGTGCCGATCTCTCTCATGCTGGAACTGCGGCTGATAATACTGTCGTCCTTGCCTTTGTTCATCATTATACTCGTGGCAGTGTTATACGTTAGTATAACTATCGCAATATTTAAGTGAAAAACAGAGCCAATACCCTAAGTTATACCCGACTATGAAGACTTTAGGACCCATAGTAAGTAGCTACAGCAATGCAATACGTATTCTCGCTCTTGATGCGCTAGGACAGACACGAGCCGACGTACATTGCAGTAAATATATATATATATTATAATATTAAGATATATTATATATATATATATATAATATAGTATACATAAATGTCAAGAAGAGTACTCAACGCAGAAAATTCTAGTGAAATAGTCAAAAAGTCAGTAAATGACGGAAAAAACCAAATTGTATTGATTTTAAATTGTTTTTTCCACATTTACGACCCTTTTGATATTTCACTTATATATATATTATATATGTGAGAAATTGATGGCAGCGCGGCGTAGCTTATTAAGTCGCCAAAATGAACTTGCACAGCAAGTTCATTTGCTGATTAATAATGCTGCGTCCGCCAATGTCATTTTTCCAAATTTTAAAATCAACATATTTGTATTTATTCATGGCCAGTAATTCACAGAGGTTTAGTAACTCCAATTCTCACTATATATATATATCTATATATATAATCTATATATCGATAATATATATAGATAAAAATACATTCAAAGTATAGACCTCAGGAATAGAAGCTCTGCCCAATGGCATAGAGCTCTTCTTTTCAAAAGATAGTCTCACCATGAATTGTGTTGCTTATATATCTATATATATATAATATATATTATATCTAACAATATATATATATATATATATATATAAGTCAAAGTGCTAGTCGGCATGGGATTAAAGTTAAGTAGGGGTTGACGAAGTCGGGATCTAGTAGTCGCATGCCGGTAGGTAACCGGCCAGAAGCAATATTTGAACGCTATGTCGATATAATCCTTGAACATAACAAAAGTTAAGTGTCAGTAGAAACATCCAAGAAATGATGGGCTCTTCATCAGTGCCTGGGGCCAACCCCCACCACGGACGCGTTTCTGAATAGAAACACAGTTTTCTATCCCAGGCAGAAGAGTCCTGCGATGAAATGATGCAGTATATGCTAGATGTCAAATGCGTATTCCAAGTAAACTGCGTAGAGATGCGTTGTAAGTGCCGCTCGTGTAATACGCGATGATTGACGCGCACCTGTCGCACACTCATGATACAAGATGGATAGTGGTATCGCCGAAGCTGAAAACTTGAGAAGTGAAAATGGCCGGGAAAATTGCTGACGACGTAGCACTTTGAACTTTTGTATTGAAACATTTATTATTACTACATCCAGTCCTTTCTTACAGGGAGTACTGGTACATTTGTCAGCAGGAAACGTTCGACATGGAAACTCGTCCAATTTTGAGAGAAAGTATCCTCTAAATTTATGACCAAAGTCATCCTCGACGCTCTCCCTATGTGTATGAGTATTTTGACTCATCACCGGCTAACTGTGTTCCTGTGAGGCTTTTCTGGTCATTTGATCCTAGTACTGCACATGCGGGAAAAAAAGGTCTATTTCCTCATCAAATTTCTCCACTGTTTATAGGGCACTGGGGAAAAATATGGGGATTCTGGGAGCACTTTCCCCCCTGCCAAAATCTTCCCTAACACATGGATGGATCCCCTTTAACTGGGAAGTTCTGTGTCGAACACCAAAATTGTTGCAAACGTTCCAGAAACCACGTCTGATTTCAAATTCATTTGTGAAGAGGCGACACTAATACAATTCCATACCTATCCCCTGAAGCAATGCACTAGTGGTCCTGTGGAACTCTCAATATCAAATGGAAAGGGCGTTTCCAATATTCATGGACCTGCGAGCAAGCACGTGTCCCGCATGATTTAATGGGTTTTGGATCTAAACTATCACCTTGAAAGTGACACAATCCCTCCAAAACAAAAGGCTTAAAGTCATCCCTACTTTCTGTGTCAATTCCCTTTTGTGGGATTCTTGTTCGACAGAAGAATGAAAACTTTGACCTAAAAAGTAACTGCACAAACATATTGGTTTGAACGGAAACCAGCTGGGGCCCAGATAACGAAATAGTCGCGGTGAGGCCGCTTCCCTCCCACACTCTCCGCCTCGTTTCCCTCACTCGCGCGGGAGAGAAAGGGGGGGGAGCACGAAACCCAAAAACACAAACCGTGAACGTTGGTCAGGCACGGGTGTCGTTTAAAGTGATTGCAGCGTTGAACTGTGATTGGGTCCCATCCCAGTTTTTGATTAAAAAAAAGCACCCATTACTGTCTTTATCCCTTTTTCATAGGAACCGACTGGGATTGCCCCTCCTGAGTGCTACATGAGACGCTTTGTTAGAACCGACTGATTGTTGTATTTGTGTACTAGTAACTCTTGGCTAGGCCTAACTAGTATGACGTAATTTGTGTGTCAATGAATAATCGTCGGCCTCTCTTTACGGCTGCTTCACGCAAAACTGCAATTTTGTTTTCATCCAGATGGGTGTTGATATGGGATGTAGACACGGTTTGAACTCTTCAACGAACATCAACTCCCTAAGTTGACCCAAAATTTTGCCCCGACTTCTTTTGAGAAGCCAGCGATCAAAACATTTGTTCTTAACGGGCAATTCAACATTGGGTCTGGTCATCCTTTTTCTGACAGATCTGGAATTTTTGTCTATATGCCTTTGGCACCAATTCATTGCTTTTGAGCACGGCCTGCTTAACCTCATCATAATCCACTACATCTGTCTAATGACATGGCCGAATATAATTCTCTGGCTTTAACAATGAACACTGGACTGTAGTAACAAGGTCCAAGGCTCCTTGGCATTTCAAACTATTGGCAATTTTATCAAAGTGTAGAAGTATTTGTCTACTTCTT
Source organism: Ophioderma brevispina (assembly GCA_023653785.1). NCBI lineage: Eukaryota > Metazoa > Echinodermata > Ophiuroidea > Amphilepidida > Ophiodermatidae > Ophioderma > Ophioderma brevispina. The sequence goes on from JAMKCH010008158.1 coordinate 99,686, forward strand.
GTTCCTGAAATTTGGAACCAGGCGAATATTTTTCGCCGCATCAAAACCAGAGGGCTTGAGAAGAGTCTGTCGAGCTAGCCTGTGTTTCAATTTTTCTAACTCTAAACTGAGCTTCAAGCTCTTTTTGTTTCATCTCCATTTCCTTTCTTTTCATTTGCAATTTTCTATTTCTTTTTTTTTTTGGTTTCATTTATTTGCATTTCCATTTCCTTTGGTTGGCATTTCTTTTTGCATCTCATTTGAAAACTTTCTTTTTCCAATTCCAATTTCCTTTTCTTCTGGGCCTTTTGAATTTGCATTTTCTAACTTTTTCAATTCTAATCCTTTTGTTTGAATTTCAAGATCTTTTAACTTGACGGATCACCAGTGCCCTGTACCAGAATTTCCTAAATCTTACCAATAGAAAGAATCCATCCCAAACATCTTCAGGCACTACACTTTCAATCGAACTATTTTTGATGACTTGCTTCTCCTTTAGATTGTTTTGCTCAAGTCCTAAATGCTTGGCTAGTTCATTAAATCAGGCTTTCTCAACTCATCAAACTTCTCCACGTGACTATGAACACTTATAGATCAAAACTCAATTGGGATTGTACTCTACAACACAAGATACTAACGTGAACCAACTACAATGGTTAGTACAAGGTAATAACACACAAAATTTGTATGCTAAAATGTGCACAATGCTTTCAATATATACACTTTTTTGGTGTGTTGTAAATTTTGAACAATAAGCTTCAAAAATTTATATCAATCAATTCCCAAGGACGAGCCCCCAATTATGTTATGACGTTCGTAGAAGTCGAGGTCGAACATACCTTTCAAACAAAAATAAATGAGGCCTGTGACACAAATGATCTAAAATTATATATAATAAACAGTTTAATTGATCTATTCTGATTTGTTCAAGAATTTGGTTATATGGCCCAAAACATTAATAAATCAAAATACACAATTACACACAATTAACAGACGGATACCTAATGTCCCCAGAATGTCCAGTAATGTCCACAAGACGCGTTGCAGTTCAACGATGATATTCCTCACAGCGAAAGACTCCAAAAATACAGTATGCAAGTTCACATAATCTAACTCCTCAGGTAGTATATTCCATGGGAATCTTCTCAGTCCTGAGAAGATAACTTTTGTCCCGCAGTTCAAGACGACAAGGTTAAATTAAGTCCTCGACGATAATCCACAGTATAATCATCCAAGATCATCACCAACGATTTCTATCTGTCCGCATTTTGGAATCCTATTTTTTGATTCCAGACGTCGGCTTCAAAGACTACAGTAGAATACTTACAGCACTCTGCTCACATTTCAATTCAATTCAATTTATTTACAATTCAACTAATAAGTATACAAAAGATTAAGCGATGGTGGTTTGACCAAAGTAGAGCCGAGCTCGAAAATTATGCCACATGGAATTCATATATCCTGCACTAGGTACTACTTACATGTCTCTCCTTAATGCCGAGTAAAACTATCTATCTTCTAGCTACTTGTTATAAGTGGATGCTGGCATAGAGTCCTTCCAGTGTAGTATTTAACTAACTCACAGATCTCTTTCCCCCTTTCTAACCATATCATTACAATACATCATTCTTATGCATAAACATACCTTACACTATCTGACCAATCGAATTCATCACCCTACATTACATCACTTCATATATTAAAATTTGTTGGGGGAATTCCAGATCGTGCAATGTTTTTGATCTTTTAAAGCAACAAGCTTCTAAGTTTAACATCTGGGTATTCCATCCCCACTTTCCCTTATTGTGCATCATAACCAGGTGCCAGTTTAGCAAAACAACCTAGGGGTATTCCCCTTTCGCTCTTTTAAGTAAACAAAGTGCTTTTCCTGTGAGAAATCTTTTCGCACAAAATTGAGAAAATAATAATTTTTAACAATTTATCCGAAAAATGGATGCATATAACCAATCAAATTTATTATATAATGATATTTTATCTAATATTATAGATAATACTTATATATTATATTCGATATATATAATATATATCTATATATATATAAAAAATGCGAGATGTCCGGATTTCAGATTATGTCCTATACCCAAATTGAGAACTTGAAGATTACCGTTTAACTTGTATAATTGATAAACAAAATGAACTATATAACAAACCATGCATCGGTAGTCACAGCAGTGTTCATTAGTTGAGGATCGCGAATAAAACGTAATTTTCAAAAAACAGTGGTCATCGGCACAGCACCACAGATAAAATAAAACGCCCACCACTGCTTCAACCACAACATAGCTAATATCACACTTCACGGGTTCTTCTTTTAAACAGGCTGCCAGTCCATATACCTACCCACGGAATAATTTTGCTATGGGGTTAATTATATGTAATCAAAGTTCTAAACTTTAGTTTATTTTTCATTTTTCTTTTTACTTAAAAGTGATCCCACCCAATTACACATATTATTTTCTGTGCTATATACCTTATTTCAAATATTTCTTTGAATCTGACATCCGTTTCAGTGTGAGCGGTAATTTTGGGCGATATATTATAATAGTCCATAGATTACAGTACAGATGCTTTCCGGTGACCGTAAACAGCAATATTTAGAGAATAAAAGATGAATTTCTTTGTTTTGGCCATCTTAGATGGTGCCATAATGGATGGACATCCAATATTTTGAAGTGGATGCACCGGCATCCACCATAAAAATAATAATATACTTGGGCAAAGACGAAATTGTTTTAAACAAACGCACATTTGAGTGTTTCCGGGACGCAAAACAACGAGATACGAAACATAATGAAAAATGTTTTAAACGAACTGGGAAACCTATATTATCCAGAGTAAGGTAAATAATTTTTACCACACCTACAAAACAGGATCAAGTCAAATACATATTGTCTTTCTAAATTTGCAATGTTTTTAAACTCAATTGGTGTTTTGAGCAGCAGGCTACCTTGAAGTGAATGGGTAAAGTATTTAATTCTGTTTACATTAAAGGTGTGTGTTGTCATATTGTTATAAGGATACCCGAGTTATTTTTATACCACACAGAAGACCATATTTTTCACATTACTCTCCTGAAACTTAGTCATCCAAATGCATTTCTTTCGAAAGATATAGAGCAAAACCTACCGTTTTTATGGTTAACGTAAATATTAATATAGTATACAAATATTGACTGTTATGAGGGGCAAGGTGAAACTATAGGCCCAAGGTTATCTCGAAACCATACTATGCCGAGGCGTAAGCCGAGGGGCATAGTATGGTTTCGAGATCACCAAGGGCCTATAGTTTCAACCATGCTCCGAATAAAAAGCAGTCAATATGTGTTTTATATAACGAATATATAGATTTTCGTCATCTGATTGGTTAAAAGAACATTCTAAGCCAGGATGCTAACACAGGCCTATATCATGTGTAGGCCATGGCGTGCATGCGTGGTTTAACAATTTTGTGTAACTTACCAGGTCCAAAACTTGTGAAGAATTAGCAATCAACCTTTCTTGTGTTGAGTAAGTGATGTTGGAGTCCAAAACGGATCGCCGTAATCGAATTCTTGCCATTTTTGTCGGCAAGATGCGTACAATTTTCCTTGAGCTCCGTATTCGGCAACTTTTACGCGGCCTGCAGATGGCCGTCATCGCATATCGGTGTCAAATTATAATCCTCGAATATTTTCACGGTGTATTTTACCTGCCGTTTGGTTCCTGATTCCTTTCAGATCTTCATCTACAAGCTCAAAGCATGAATAATGTTGCTGCGATTCAGCCATTTCCTTGCTCTTGTTTGTATCAGACTTAGACTACAGCACAGTACGGAGTAAATGAAATGCGATGGTCTGCTTATATTCATCTCTTACACCAGCTTCAATATGTACACTCATAATACGGATGAATAGTTCGTACGACAGTCTTTTACGCTGGGAAGAGGTGTCCCGGGCATAGTTTATGAACTATGCCCGCTCTTCCCAGGGCATAGTTCAAAATTGGTTCAATTCTTGAAGCTAGTTGAATTTATGCCTTCACTTTTAACCAATCAGATGACAGGGATCTATGAGGTATATAATAAACTACAGAGCTTTGTGGTATTCTTTATGGTTAACCATAAATATTAATACAGCTTATCTGTCAACTTGGTTGTGAGTGTCAGGGTCTCGTTTGAAGTGGAGAATACCTTCACTTAGATGTGTGTGTTCCGATTTTATTTATGACTTACCCAGACGTTGATTTTTATACCATAATGAAAGAACATTCTTTGTTCATAGTTGTTGTGTAGATTTCTGCCTCCAATTGCATTTTTTTACAATAACTGCCGTTTTTTATGGGAGTTTCCGTAACCTGACTCACTTTGATCTGACACAGTTTTATCTGACACAGTTTTTATATGATTGTAAGGTGACGAGATTAGTTTGAAATTTATGGTATCATGAAAGTGATTTTCACAGCACCAATTGGTATTAAACCAACAATTTTGCTCGCCTTTTCAACTGAAATTATTCTGGCTCCTTATATTTTTCGCGCGAAAAAAATCTAATTAGAACTTTCGTGTCACCCAAGCTTAGATTAATCTAAATAACAACAACAAGGCTCACTGCACTGCTACACCAACTTTTGCCGATAGCTACTGATCAGCGAGCTTCAGTGTGAGATGTGAGATACGCTGAGATACACTCCCGGGTTGTCAACACCCCACACGGTTTGCTACAACACCAAACGCTACTGTAGAGGAATGATACAGAATTGATGCGATTTCAAAATATTTATCAGACGTTAGTCTGTATATTGGAATTGGTCTACTTTTGAAAATCCAAAAATGTGCCGACAGAAGACAGTAAGTGTGCACGTATTGGGGGAGGTACTGGCATTTTGCATTGTGAGAAAATTTGGACTTATTTCTGTCAACAGTTTTGGATAGAGGAAGCGGTGTTTGGTAGCTATAATTGGATAATGTTATGTATTGAAAGCGTCTATTCCAGGGCCGAAAGGCTTGTTTTGGTTTTTTTTTGTGAAGGAAAAGGTGGAATTTTTGGACGATTTGTGAGGCAAGTAGTTTCAAGAATGAAGTACATTCTTGGAGAACTTGCCATGTGGTATTCCAATGTTTCCGAATGGTGGGTATCATTTTGAAAAACATATGAGTGTGCTCGGAGAGAGAGAGAGGGGGTGAATAAATATACACTATTGGGAATCTGAAGGCATTGGGGATGATTTAAATACCGAACCATTTTAGATGTATCACTGACAAGACTATACGTTGTTGTATTTTTTTAATTGGACCAGAATGTTACCTTTTTTGCAAGATGGTTTCAACTTGCATTGAGGACTAACGAGTTAATAATCAATGAAACAAGTCTGATACCCCATAATACATGGTGTAAATTATCCAACTAATGCTGGTAAAATAGTGTAACATCACAATTTCTGCATGCAGTCTGAGGTCTCATCTATTGTTTTCTGGTATGGTGAAATAGATTAATATTCTAATCTCATAAAGCTTATCATCCTAATTTGTGGCGTCTTAATGCTTTGCAGAACAATGAAGTCATGAAATCCAATATCCCATAATACCTCGTGTCAAATTATCCCGTACACACAAGGCATATAGCAGAATAATAGTTGTGATCATCAAGGTCCCATATTGTTTATGGGATATGGTGATACATACATTATAATCATGTTTTGTTCTTTTGGGCTACTAAGTGCTCTGCTCTGTGGGGCTTCCCTGGTATGCATGGGCCTATACTATTTATTGTCATAATTGACAATGTTTATTTCTTGCTAACTAATATATAAAATTTAAATAATTTTGCTTATGCTGTGGATAGAGTTAGTTATAATCCAAAAAATGTTGTAAATGAGAAAAATTCAGTCCAATTTGATATCTTAAACATGACATGTTGTCAATATAGTTTTTTTGTTTAGGTATTTGAAGACTATGTACATGTTAGATAGGAAGGTGGGCTGTACATAATCATAGAAGGTGAGAGTATGATAGTGAGGGGGTGAGCAGGGCACTCAACTTCTTTTGGGTACGGATTTGTGTTGCCGACTTCCAACTTAAGAGCTTGGGAACTGATGTGTCTTTTAATAGGGCCCTTAGAATTAAAAAAAAATTGGAGGAAATTTGTGAGGCTTTTGACTAAAATTGGCTCAAATTCAGCTGAGGAAAAAAGGAGAGTGTGAGAGGGCGAGAGACCGGGGGGCACTCTGGGTAAGGATGTGTGTTTGCCCGACTTTAGAACTTAGGGACTTTGGGAACTGATTTTTGTCTTTTAAATTAGTGCCTTATAAATGGATTTGGAGGAAATATGTAGGCTTTAGAACTCAAATTCGGCTCAAATTAAGCTTCTGAGGCAAACAATTTCCCAAAAGGACTTCAAGAACTAAATTATGCTTCAACTGAAAGTATTAGTAACTCAGTCAGTGCTGGAGTTCTGTAGCGGCATTAAATGGTGTTGTCGGAAAGGATAACCCTGGGGTGGTTTGGAGAGAGAACCATGGGATAGTTTGGGAAGTGGACCTAGGGTATTTGGGAAGAGAAATCTGTTTCGTTCAGAAAAGATCATGTTTGTCTGGAACGGAGACCGCTCGTATTTGGGAATTGGCCGTATTTGGTTAGTTTGGAAAGGGCCCCTGTGGTTAGATGAAGGAGATTTTATTTACTTGAGAAATGATGCTCGGTGGCATCTGGGAAAGGGGCTCTGAGACATTAAAAGGGGATCTTGTGTAGTTGAGAAGGGACATTGTGGCAGTGAGGACCTTAGATGCTGGGGAGGTCATAAAGTGGACATAAGTTGCAAAGGGCCTGGGGTCTTTAAAAACAGGGGCCCTAGGTTAGGTGACAAAAGTTTACTAACACTGCAGGTCACGTCTTATAAGGTTCCGTACGGAACATAACAACCCCCAATCACGAATCGTGAAAGCCGAGACCGCGAATTCTAAGTATTATTATGAGTTGTACATCAGTCGGGGTTATTTCATAATGACATGCTCCCTCGATAACCGCTACAACAGCCATGCACAAGCGGCGTTAGTAGATAGAACCGGCATTTGTCAAAAATCAAGATCCCTGGACTTATCGATGCAGCATCCATCATATCCGTTGGGTGCTTAATAAAAGTGACGTACCTGAACCTGGCCAAGCCAGGGTATGTAAGTTTTTCAGGCACTAGCCTGAATTCAGTCCTAGGTCGTATACTAAAATTAAAGTTCTGCAATTTATTTATTTTCATCATCAGCACGTTTGGGAGGCTTAAAATGTGCATTTTTGGTGATTTCAACACCTTCTGTTTTATTAATTGTCCACTAATATCCATGAGAACAGCTTATTCACACAATTTGCGTTGATCCCGATCTGGCGGTTGTGTGTTATGAGCAAATTGCTTGTTTCGCACGGTCCCTAGGCTACGTACTAATACTTTCTGTCCGTTTACGGACAGAAAATACAAATGTAGAATGTCTTACAGATGCGAGCGACCGACTTTTCACGTAAGATTAGGTAAGCAAACGGTTCGATGAGATAAAAATCTCAACTTTTTGGAGGTAGTCGGGGGACGAGGTTGTTGGATCACGAAATAGCCCAAATTCACTTATTTTTTTCAGGCCAAAGTCTTTTCACCCAAAACCTCTATTTTTTAAGAATATTTTGCAAAACTTTCACGCCCAGACACCATTTTTGGGAAAATTTAGCAAAATTGTCACACCCAAAGAAACCCCTATTTTGGGGGCAATTTTGGATGTGTCTCCCATTGTTTACACGTCCTCCCTCTGTCGATGCCCCTGGGTTTGGATGCACCAGCCTTTCATACACTTCTTTCGGAGTTCGTAGGCGTATAATGCTGTCCCTGGTGGAGGAAGCGGGCTGAAGAGTTCTCGACCTGATTACATTTTGGACGCATTTTGGTCTTTTAAATTAGTGCCTTATAAATGGATTTGGAGGAAAATATGTCGGCTTTGAAGCTCATTCCGCTCAAATTAAGCTTCTGAGGCAACAATTCCCAAAGGGACTTCAAGAACTACATATGCTTCAACTGAAAGTATTAGTACCTTCCTGCTGGGAGTGCTGTAGCGGCATGAAATGGGGTTGTTGGAAAGGATAACCCTGGGGTGGTTTGGAAGGAGAAAATGGATAGTTGGGGAATGGACTAGGGTATTTGGGAGAGAAATCTGGGTTAGTTCAGACATGAAAGAGCATGTTGTCTGGAACGGAGACCCATCAGTATTTGGGAATTGGTCGTATTTGGGTTAGTTGGGAAAGGGCACCTGGTTTAGATGAGGAGAGTTTTAGTTACTGAGAATGATTCTCGGTGACAGCTGGGAATGGGCTCTGAGACAGATGAAAAGGGGACTTGTGTATTTGAGAAGGGACATTGTGGCAGTTAGAACCTTAGACTCTGGGAGGTCAATAAATGGACATAAGTTGGCAAAGGGCCCTGGGGTATTTAACAAGGGCCCTAGGTAGGTGACAAAAGTTTACTAACACTCGCAGGTCACGTCTGATAAGGTACCGTACGGAACCTAACCCGCCCCCATCACGAATCGTGAAAGCCGAGAACCGCGAAATTCTAGTATTATTATGAAGTTGTATCATCAGTCGTGGTTATTTATAAATTGACAGCTCACTCGTATAACCGCTACAGCACATGCACAAGCGGGCGTAGTAAAGCCGGCATTTGTCAAAAATCAAGATCCCTGGACTTATAGCGATGAAACATCCATCATATCCCGTTGGGGGGCTTATATAAAAGTGACTTACCTTACCTGGGCCAACGCCAGGGATGTAAGTTTTATTCAGCAATAGCAGAATTTCAGGCCTAGGCTATGTTACTAAAAATTCAAGTTCTGCATTTTATTTATTTTCAAGTCAGCCCTTTGGAGTCTTAAAGGTGCATTTGTGATTTCAAAACCTTCTGTTTTATTATTGTTCACTAGATATCCATGAGAAAAGCTTATTCACAGAATTTGAGTTGTCCCGATCTGCGGTGTGTGTTATGAGGCAATTGCGTGTTTCCCTTCCCACAGTCCCATAGGTACTGTACTGTAATTTCCTGTCCGTTTACGACAGAAAATACAAAATTTAGAATTTCTTTAAGATGCGACCGACTTTCACGTAGATTAGGCAACGGTTCAGATGATCTAAAAATCTCAACTTTTTGGAGGTAAGTCGGGGACGAGGTGTGGAACTCCGAAATAATCCAAATTCACTTATTTTTTTTTTCAGGCCCAAAGTCTTTTCCATCAAACAAGACCCAAAGACCTCTAGGTTTTAGAAGAGTTTTGCAAACTTCACCCCAGACCCTTTTTGGGAATTTGCAAAATTGTCACCCCAAAACACCCCTATTTTGGGGGCAATGGGATTTTCTCCATGTTTAACACGTCCTCTGTCACTGCCCCTGGTTTGGAGGCATCAGCCTTTAATACAATGTTTCTGGAGTTCCGTAAGGCGTATAATGATGTACTTGGTGGAAGGAGCTGGCTGAAAGTTTCTCGCCTGATTCATTTTGGACGCATTTTGGGCAAATTGAGATATGCCAATGAGCTAATACTATGCAAAAATCAGCGTATATTGCTATATTTATGACACTGTACATAGGATACTCAAATTCCTCTCCTGCGCTGCATGAAAAGCCTATCAGATGGATGGATGGGCCACCTCGTTTTGCAATTTTGAAAGTATGTGTTATGCGGCTTAGGTATACAAGTGAGCTAATTTAATATGCTAATTGCTGTATCTCTGAAACGGACATCGGAGAGGCAAAATTCTTCACTACATGAACTACTATGTCATAGGGGCGGGGTGGGGTGTGTTGGGTAGGGTGTTAGGTATTGCGGGGTATTGGGGCGGGTGGGGGGTGGGCAGGGTTTTGGTGAGGGGTGTTGTGTTGCAAGTGTGTTTGAGGGGGTTGGAGTGTGCATGTGTTAATGAGGAGGTGGTGCTGCGGTGCTGGGGAGGGGGTGATAGTGTTTGGGAAGGTTATTGGGAGGTTGGGGAGAGGGTTGAGGGTGTTGGGGATGGGGTAGGGTTTTTGGCGGGGTGTGGGGGAATGGGGTTGCGTGGGTTTTGGAAGGGAAGGCGTGTTATGGGGTATTTTGGGTGTGGGGTTTGAGGGGTGTTAAGGAGGGGGTGGGGTTTGGTGTTGCAGAGTGTTTGGGGTGGGGTGTTTGGGGAGGGGGTGGGTGTTGCGGGGTGCTTAGGGTTTTACAGGATGTTGGGATGGGGTGGGGGTTCTGGCGGGTTGTTGCGAGGGGGTGGGTGTTGTATTGCATTATCACCATGTAGTGTCGCTAATTCGCGGGGACATTTGTTAGCGCATCGCGTAATACGAAGTTCGCCTTATGTTTTCATGTTACATAATAAGTGTTTACTTATATGTACGTATGACAACATAAGGCCGATAGCATGAAACAAAAATCATGCTTCGTTCTTTGATTTTTAAAACGATTTCTCAGATGACTTAGTCTTCCGTTAGTAACCGACCGGGGGGGGGTCCAATTAACTCATTACGGCTTGGCCGATTTTAATTTTTGTGAAAAGAGCGCATTTAAAAGTCAGACCAATACAAAAAATCCCACGTGTAAATCGGCCATTCACAAAACCAATTTTGAGGGTTCATAGAACCCCCTTGGTCACTTACAGTGTTGGTAATTGAAGGTCAAACACAACTCAGATCATATATTGAAAGTATCTAAAGTTTACCCAAAGATATTAAAATTAACTTGTCAGCGTTCAAGAGCTCCAGCTTACACAGTTAACACACTCTATGCGGGGGGGGGGGGGGTATTGTCTAACTTTATTTTTAAATGCGTTAACTTTTCATACTCAAAAAACGTTAATAGGGGGGTCACATGGACCCCCCCCCTTGGGCATAAGAAGTTGTCTGAGAATTTTTTAAAAATCGAGAAACCAAGCCATTTTGCTTATATAGTTGCACACATACATGTAATAAACAATTATACTAACTAATAAAATATTAACCCTTTATGTGCTAAAACAATTTCATTGTGACGTTGCTAAACCGTTACTGTACAACTCTATGGAATATGAATGTGTGATATTGCACTTCAGGGGGTTCCAAGTAACCCACATTTGATTTTTTTGCGATTTTCTTTCGGTTGGCAATCTAATTTTTCAGGAGGTTTTTTTGCTATTTGTCGGATTTATTAAGACGCTTTCTCCTGATACAAAATAATAAATCCGCCCACGGCTTCATTATAATAATGGTTGGGTCCTCAACCAGCCCCTCCCCCTTGGGCACTAATGGAAGTGAAAAAAATCAAGATTTTTACTAATCAAAAAATTAAAGCACTTAATCTTGGGATATCTTTACTTATATATATACCTTAGGAGGCAATTATTATAATTATAAGACTTAAATCAAATAACGCTGAATAATGCTGATAGCATCAATTTTAATTTGTCATGACCATGTTCTTAGCTTAGTTTATGATAAAGACGCAAGGTGAGTTTCTGAGAAAAATACACGCTGGTTTAAAATTTGGCTATATTTTTTGCAATAATTATTTTTAATTGTTTCTTCTAAAGAATAAATGATTTTACAATATAACATATGCAAAAGTACTTTTAAAGCAAACATTGATAACATTAGGTTCAATGCGATTTTCAAGAGACATCCCGCATGTCCATCTCCTCTGCCAGGGTTTTGCATGCGTCATTGGTATATTGCCCAAGCCTTTATATCAGCAGGCTCAGTGCACTCACGAACAGACTTTACTACAGTCCCTGTTGGGCGCTTTTTGCTCTCACAATCCAATGAACGTTAGAGCCATAAGTGTATAGTATCGGAAGAATGTTCATATTTCTTTCACGCGCACGAGCTACAGAGTAATGTAAACGTAATATTCGTGAACAGAGCTACGATGTTTTTATGGTAAATAAGCTGTAATAACATCATGTAATCACTTGCTTCATTCATAAGTAATATTTGGAGCAACATGTAAGGTTTTTAAGTACCTTTTCCGATATCAGGAGATCCTAAATCTCGAAAAAAACTGTGTCGAAAAAAACTATGTCAGCGTGTCAGATTAATTGAGTCCCGTTTTTTATGGTTAACCAAGTAATGTAATGTGGATGTAAATTGTATGCCTTAAGCGTTTTGTCAGCAATACCGCCGTTTGTTTTCCCACGAAACTTGATATATGTGTGTGTCGGGCTCTCGTATCAAGTTGAAAACACATAAGCGTAAATCGGCATCACGAAATCGAAGTTCGGAACAGGTACCATTTAAGATTCAAGAGGACAAGGTAGGAAAGATGTTTTTGTCTCAAAATCCTCAATCTATAGACCTATTATATAAAATCCTAACATAACGTAGTACGGGATTTCATTAGTCTACGTGACCAAAGACATAGAATGGGGTGTTTCACACTCTTGTAAGGCATTCAGAAGTAATTTATGTTCCTGCCCAAAAATAATTATCTTCATTTACGACGGGGAGACAACAATAGCGGCTAGAATACACTTGAATTACTGAAATCAGTTAAGAGGCTGATCATTCAGAGTTAGCATTTAATCCGTCCGTGACACAATATTCATTACATCTATTTTTAAGTATCAAAGCAACGTCCACTTCAATGTTAATAAATTCAATGAAGTGTGCATCACTTTTCATTGAATATTTTTATAAAATTTGGGTTGTGTTTGTTGTTACTAAAATAGTACGCAATAAAATGTTTTTGCACGGACGGACAGTAACTGACAGCCTCTTAATCACCTTCAATTTTTTACAAGACGGGCGTCAGCCGTCTTTGTTCCTGTCTTCTGATGCGTTCTTTAACTTCACTTCTTCTTTCTTCTGTCAACATTGCAACTGCGTCTTGCTCAGTCATAGTTTGACATATTCTGATCAGACTCACACCGAATGAACGCTGAGGCATCCCATTTATATTTCAATGACGACTTTGAACCCCTGTCGGGGTTCTCTAGGGGTCACAGGGGTCAAAAGTGTCATTTTCATTTAAAAAGTTTCATCAGCCGCCTACAGATTAACATGCACGTACGTGACTCATGCATATGAAGTAGCTTGAGACCCTTCACAAGTTATGGTCGAAGGGTCAATCTGGGGTCATTAAAGGGGCACTTCCGGTCTTAATGTGAAAAATCCTTAAAAAATCTTCAAAAATAGCTATCTGGTATATGCAACGTTGTTGGTCACGTGACCTCATACAGATGACGCAGTTAATAGACCCTTCACAAACGTTGTGCTCGCATAGGGTCACAGGTCATTACGGGGGATTTCACGGTCACAAACCAAAATATTCCAAATATTCAAAAAATTTTATCTCAAAACCAAACATAGTACAGTGACTTAATTGCAGATATGCTTTCATGTTTACCTGGTGTATGCCATGTATTTTTTTATTTTGAGGTCAAAGTCATTTAAGGTCATTTCCGGTTTGAAGTAATAATTTCAAGAATTTTTATTCTCCAAACTACGCAATAGTAGATTGTTTTTTTATTTGCATTGAACAATGCATTTTGTTTGTGTACACTAGGTTTTTTTGTATACGCGGGATCAAAGTCATTACAGGGGGTCAAAAGGTCAATTTTGCCAAAAAATTGTTAAAAAAAGAACCAAATTGGGATTTATCTCAGCCTAAGAGGACAGATAAAGCCCGTTAGTACTAGAGTGATGGTACCATTAATTAGAAGAGGTCTATGATAGTCTCGCCTCCAAAGGTCAAAGTACAAGTCAAAGGCAAAATCTACAAAACAAGCTCCGGTTGAGCTGAAATTTTCAGGGATAATCCTTGTGCAATCATAAATACAGAACACGTAAAGTTGACCCCATCCCGTGACCCAGAGGGTCCGTTATTGGGTGAAAAGGTCAATTTCCTGACATGCTTGGATTTTAGTTGAAACTCAATAATATGACCTTTGTAAAGTTGTTAACCACGTAAAATACTTAATGACATTTTGGTTAAGTTACGGGGTCAAGGTCAGTCACCTCAAGAGTCTTAGGGATCCACCATCCTTCCATACGGCCGTCTGTAAATTAGATATGTTCCAGGTCTATTTAGTCTTTGCAAAGAATGTTTTAATAACGTTCAGGATGCACACTCTAATTATACCTTTGCAATTACTGTAAGTTTCAACGATCAGTTGATAGATACTACTTCGTTTTTTGTTTCAGGACTGAATGCCTACCATGGGCTCCCTGATTAATCTTCATAATTTGTGGTCATGTATTCATAAATATAAATCATCATTATATCAATATATATCATATCATTATCATATATTTGTAGCTAGAAAACATATACTCGTTATCTTCTTTGAAAATGATAATTGCGTGATAAGCTAATAATACTCGTAATTTTGCTTTTTTTGTATGTTCTTATTAAAAACAGATTAGCCTTTGTTTTTAAATATGCTAGCCTATTTTCTTTAAACCAAGCCCCCATCACGAATCGTGAATGAAGCCGAGACCGAGAAATTCTAGTATTATTATGAAGTTGTACATCAGTCGGGGGTTATTTCAAAAATTGACATGCTCACTCGATAACCGCTACAGCAACATGCACAAGCGGGCGTTAGTATAACCGGCATTTGTCAAAAATCAAGATCCCTGGACTTATAGCATGAAGGCATTCATCATCTCCCTTGGGGGGGCTTATATAAAAGGTGGACGTACCTGGAACCGGGGCCAACGCCAGGGATGTAAGTTTTTAGGCAATAGCATGATTCAGGCTAGGCTCTGTTACTAAAAATTCAAGTTCTGAATTTTATTTATTTTCAGCCCGTTTTGGAGGCTTCTTTTAATAAGGTGCATGTTGTGATTTCAACACCTTCTGTTTATTAATGTTTTTTTCAACTTAATTATCATGAGAAAAGCTTATTCACAGAATTTGAGTTGATCACGATATTGCGGGGTGTTGTTGTTATGAGCAAATTGTGTGTCAAACGTCCCATGGCTACTGTACTATAATTATGTCCGTTTACGGACAGACAGGAATAATACAAAAAAATTTAGAATTTCTTACAGAGCGACCGACTTGCACGTAAGATAGGTACAACGGTTCAGATGATTATAAAAAACTCTCAACTTTTTGGAGGTAAGTCGGGGGGGACGAGGTTGGGATCACGAATAGCCCAAATTCACTTATTTTTTTCAGGCCAAAGTCTTTCACCCAAAGACCTCTATTTTTTTGAAGATTTGCAAATCTTATCACACCAGGACACCATTTTTTTGGGACAAATTAGGCAAAATGTCCACCCAAAAACCCTCTATTTGGGGCAATTTGGATGTGCCTCCCATTGTTTACACGTCCTCTGTCATGCCCCTGGGTTTGGAGGCATAAGCCTTTAATACAATTTTTTGGAGTTCCGTAAGGCGTATAATGATGTAACCTTGTGGAAGGAAGCGGGCTGAAGAGTCTCGACCTGATTACATTTTGGACGCAGTTTGGCAAATGCAGTATGCAATGAGCTAATTAATATGCAAAAATCAGCAGTAAGTGCTGATTTATGGACACTGTACATTAGGATTACCCAAATTCATGCGCTGGCCCCATGATGAAAGCCTCTCATTATGGGCCACATCTTTTTTGCAATTTGAAGTAGGTGATATAGGCGGATAGGTATACAAATGAGGCTAAATTAAATATGCCTAATTGCGGTATCTCTGATGAAACGGTACATCGGATAGGCAAATTCCTTCACTACATGAGGACTACTATGTCATAGGGGGTGGGGGGCGGGGGGGGGGGACGGGGGGGGAGGGAGGGAGGATTGAGGGGGGGGAGGGGGGCGGGGTTGGATGGGGAAGGGGGGGGCGGGGGGAGTGGGGCTGGGGGGGGGGGGAAGGGAAGCGGGGGGGGAGGGGGGGGGGTAGGTCAGGGGTGAATGGGGGGGTAAGGAGGTGGTCTGGATGAGGGTGATGGGAGGGGGGGGTGGCGGGTGAGAGGGTGGCGGGAAGGCGGATGGGAGGGGGTGGGGGAAGGTGAGGGGGTGGGGGATGGGGGGTTTAGGTGTTGAGGGGTGGGGGGGAGGGGAATGGCAGTTGCGAGGGTTGAGGGGTTGTTGGGGAAGGGCAGGCGTGTTATGGGGTATGGGGTGGGGGTTTGTTGAGGGGTGTAAGGAGGGTGGGTGGTGGTGTTTGCAGAGTGTTGGGGGGTGGGGGGGGTGTTGGGGAGGGGGGGGTTTGTTGCGGGCGTGTGGGGTTTAAAGGGTGTGGGGAGGGGGTGGGGTGCTGCGGGTTGTGCGGAGGGGGTGGGGTGTTTGTAGTTGCATTTATCGAATGTTAGTGATCGCGACATTCGGTGGGGACATATGTTACGCATTGCGTTAAATACGAGTTCGCCTTATTATTTTTAATGTTACTAATAAATGGTTTAATTTATGTACGTATGAACAACATAGGCCTTACTACAGAAAACAAAAATTGCTTCGTTTCTTTGATTTTTTAAAAGAGATCTCAGATGACTTAGTCTTCCGTAGTACGGGGGTGGGGGGCCAATAATCATTAAACGGCCTTGGCCGATTTTAATTTTTCTATGAAAAGAAGCGCATATTTAAAAGTCAGGACAATTACCAAAAAATCCAAGTGTAAAGCGGCCCAGTCAAAAACAAATTTTGAGGGTTCATAGAACCCCCTTGGTCACTTAAGTGTTACCGGGTAATTGAAGGTCAAAAATCAAATCAAGATCATTATATTGACATTATCTAAAAGTTGACCAAATTATATAAAATAACTTCTCAGCGTTCAAGAGCTCCAGCTTACAAAGTTAACACTTAGTGACGGGGGGGGGGGGGGTAATTGTAGAACCATTTATTTTTAAATGCGTTACTTTTCATACCAAAAAACCGTTTAAATAGGGGGATTCCATGGAACACCCCCCTTGGGCACTAAGAAGTGTCTGAGCATATTTTTTAAAAATCGAAGAACCATAGCCATTTTTGCTGATATATGGGCACACCATACATGTAATAAACAATTATGTACTTAACAATAAAAAATAATTCACCCTTTATGTGCTGAAAAACAAAATATTTCATTGTGGACGTTGCTAAAACCGTACTCTACAAACTCTATGGAAAATGATGTGTATATTGCAATTAACAAGGGGTTTAAAATAGTACCAAATTTGATTTTTTGCTGATTTCTCGGTTAGGCAATCTAATTTTCAGGAGTTTTTTGCGATTGTCTGATTTATTAAGACGCATTTTCATGATAAAAAATATATAAATCCGCACAACGGCTTCATTATAAATTAAGAGGTTGGGTCCTCAGCCCCCCCTCCCCCTTGGGCACTAATGGAAGTGAAGTGAAAAAAAAATCAAGATATTTTACTAATCAAAAAATTAAAGCAATTAAATCTTGGGATATATTTACTTAGATATATACCTTAGGAGGCAATTAATTAATAATTAGTAATACTTAAATCAAATAACCTTTTATATGCTGATAGCATCAATTTTAATTTTTGTCATGACCATGTTCTTAGCTGTAAGTTTATGATAAAGACCAAGGTGAAGTTTCTGAGAAAAATACAAGCTGGTATAAATTTGGCTATATTTTGCAATAATTATTTTAATTGGTTATTCTAGAGTAGATATAATGATTTTTACAATATAACATGATGCAAAAGTACTTTTAAAGCAAAACATTGATTAACATTAGGTTCAATGCGATTTCAAAATAGACATCCAGCATGTCCATCCTCCTCTGCCAGGGGTTTTGCATGCGTCATTGGTATATTGCCCAAGCCTTTATAATCAGGGCTCAGTGCACTCACGGAACAGACGTTCTCCAGTCCCTGTCGGGCGCTTTTTGCTCTCACAATCAACTGAACGTGTAGAGCATAAGTTGTATAAGAGTCGGAAGAATTTGCACTATTTCTTTCGCGCCACGAGCTACAGAGTATTTAACTGTAATATTCGTGACAGAGCCTACCATGTTTTTATGGTAAAATTAAGCTGTAATAACATCATGTAATCACTTGATTTCATTCATAAGTAATATTTGGAGCAACATGTAGGTTTTAAGTACCTTTTCCGATATCAGGAGATCCTAAATCTCGAAAAAAACTGTGTCAGAAAAAAACTATGTCAGCGTGTCAGATTAATTGAGTCCCGTTTTTTATGGTTAACCAGTAATATTAGTGATGTAAATGGTATGCCTTAACGCGTTTGTCATCAATACCGCACGTTTGTTTTCCCACGAAACTTGATATATGTGTGTGTCGGGCTCTCGTATCAAGTTGAAAACACATAAGCGTAAATCGGCATCACGAAATCGAAGTTCGGAACAGGTACCATTTAAGATTCAAGAGGACAAGGTTAAGGAAGATGTTTTGTCTCAAAATCCTCAATCTATAGACCTATTTATATAAAAAGCCTAACATAACGTAGTAAAGGGATTTCATTAGCTAAGTGACCAAAAGACATAGAATTGGGTGTTTCACTCTTGTAAGCATTCAGAAGTAATTTATATTCCTTCCCAAAAATATTGATCTTCATTTACGACTGGGAGACAACAATAGCAGTAGAATACACTTGAATTACTGAATCAGTAAGAGGCTGATCCAGTTTAGAGTTAGCATTTTATCCCGTCCGTGACACAAATATTTCATTACATCTATTTTTTAGTAGCAAAGCCACGTCCACGTAATTTATAAATTTCAATGAGTGTCACAATTTTCATTGAAATTAAAAAATTTGGGTGGGTTGGTTTTGTTACTAAATAACGCAATAAAATGTTTTTTGTCACGTACGCCAGTAACGCTCAGCCTCTTACATCCACCTTCAATTTTTACAAGACGGGGCCGTCACGTCTGTTCTGTTTCTGATGCGTTCTACTTTCTTCTTTCTTTCTTCTGTCAACCTGTCACTGCGTCTAGCTCAGTCATATTTTGACGTATTCTGTCGAACCATACTCACACCGCATGCCCGCTGAGGCATCCCACTTTATGTCATATGACATTGACCCCTGTCCCGGGGTCATTAAGGGGTCACAGGTCAAAGTGTCCATTTTCATTTAAAAAGTTTCAGCGCCTCATATTAACAATTCAGGTAGCGTGACTCATGCCTATTAAGTGCTTGAGACCCTTCACACAAGTTATGGGTCGAGAGGCAATCTGGGGTCATTAAAGGGGCACTTCCGTCTTAATGTGAAAAATCCTTTAAAAATCCTTTCAAAAAATAGCTATCGTGGTATAATGGGCAAAAACTTGTCTGGTCACGTTGCCTCATACATGTGAAGCAACTTAAAAGACCCTTCACACACGTTGTGCTCGGCATAGGGGTCAAGGTCATTAAGGGGGAATTTCCGGTCAAAAACCAAAATATTCCAAAATAATTCAAAAAATTTTATCTCAAAAACCAAACATAGTACAGTGCTTACTTGCAGATATGCTTTCAAGTTACCTGGTGTATTCAATGTATTTTTATTTTTGAGGTCAAGGTCATTTAAGGTCATTTCCGGTTTGAAGGTAAAATAATTTCAAGAATTATTTCTCCAGAACTAATCATAGTTAGATAGTTTTTATTTGCATTGTAACAATGCCATTTTTGGTTGTGTACACGAGGTTTTTTTTTATACCGGATCTGAAGGCATTAAAGGGTTCAAAAGGTCAATTTTGCCAAAAAATGTTTAAAAATAAGACCAATTGGGGGGATTTATCTCGCCTATGAAGGACAGATAAAGCCCGTTATTACTAGAAGTGATGTACCATTAATAGTAGAAGAGGTCTAGTATAGTACCTCACCCCAAAGGTCAAAGTCAAGGTCCAAAGGTCACAATCCTCCAACAAGCTTCGATTGACTGATTTTCAGGATAATCCTTGTGGCAATCATAAATAACAGACCAGTACAGTTGACCCCCATCCGTGACCCCGGGGTCACGTTCTAGGGGTGAAAAGGTCAATTTCCTGACATGCTTGATTGAGTTTGAAACTCAATAATATTTGCATCCTTGTAAAGTTGTTAACAACGTAAAAATACATTTAATGACATTTTGGTGAAGTTACAAGGGGTCAACGGTCAAGTCCCTCACGCCGGTCATTAAGGGGGATCAACATCCATATCCCATACGGCCGCTTGTAAATTAGATATTTCCCAGGTCTAGTTAGTCCTTTCAAAGAAAATGTTTAATAACTGCAGGATGCCCCATCTAATATATACCTTTTGTCAATTATGTAAGTTTTCAACGATCAAGTTGATAAGATACTCTTTTTCGTTTTTGTTTGCAGGACTGACTGCCACATTTGTTTCCCTGGATTATTCTTCATAAGTCGTGCCTGCTCGTTCCTATATACATAATATTGGGCAAAATTTGGAAAATATACTTACTCACATGCTACTGTATCAAAATTTCCTCTGTTGTGTGCCTATCCCGTTGTATGCACATAAGGGTGTCTCCTCCTTTTAATATTATTTTGCCATACTCAAAGTTGACCGAAATCTCAGCGCATCAAATTCTGCTGCGGCGTATTTTACCTTTCCCAAACACTTCTCATCCACAGTTACCCCACAGTCAAGATTTATCCTGGCTTACTCGTCAGGTACAGGAATTGTGTACAAACTTAATGCTCTTTGTGTATAAGGCTCTAAATGGCAGTGCCCCACATATATTAACATTTCTTGAATCATCAATCCCAACCACTCCTACTCCGTTCAAACAGCATGCATCTTCTCATAGAACCTAGGTCCAAGTTGGGGGGGGGGGGGAAAAAAAATCGTGGGGTGATAGAGCTTTTTTCAGGCCAGCTCCCCACGGTCTATAGAACAAACTGCCATCTTAATTAAAACAGTCATCATTTCTCTCATTCATTTCAAGAAAGCACTAAAAACTCACCTTATGCATCAAGCTTTCTGTAACCAATCTTTGTCTTGTATTTAATTATGTTGATTTAACATGTTCATCATTGTTGCAGTTCAATTGTTTTTTTTTTTTTTTTTTTTTGTTCTCTTGTGTATTGCGCATGAGCGCCATCGTTTTGGCGGATTTGTGTCGCTACTATAAATCTCGCATATTATTATATTATATCCTAAAAAAAACCAATTCCAACTAGCGTAAACATGATCCTCTCTTATTCAGGCCTGTCCTTATGTAAGGAATAAGGTAGCTTCAGTCATGGCCCAATTTGCTCGTATTTGGGCGTTTTGGGATTTCCACAACACGGTAAATTTATGGATTCTTCGTGTATTTTCTATGGCGCCTCGGTCCATCGGGCGCATTCAAAATCACCTCTTAGACCTTCGTTCAATAAGTCTTAGTAATAGCATATGATTGAATTTTGGGAAAACAAATTATTTCCAAAATCGCGTCTGAGATTGTGCAGATTAACTCGCTGACAAACAGGTCTAATAAACAAAAACGCTCATTTGTAATTTAAACTTCGTGGGGGGGTCCAGCGGCTAGTAGGCCCATCAGCTAGGCAAATGTTTTATTGGCCCCGTCGAGAGAGTCAGATGGTGAGAAGGTTATCTTCTCCAAATTTTCCGCGAATCTGAAAATCGAAGTCTGCATGCAGCAGCGCCGGGGTTGTGGGTGAAAAATTGACTTTTTTATATTTCAATTCAGTCCGACATTTTTGAAGAATCAAAGTCAACCTCAAAATCATGTTTTTTGTCATAAAACCTTTATTTTACATACCCAAGAATGATTCTTGTATTCAATAAGCAAAAAGTGTTGACTCTAATAGTAGTCAAATAAACCATCATATCACTTTTTATTAGTTTTGTTCTGGGCTGAAAAGGACGATAAATTCCGTAATTTGGGTAAAAAAGTGCATTTTTGGCATTTTTAAAGTAACACCGCCAAAACTCCAATAATTTTTTATTAAACTTGAATAAAATTGATCGGGATAGAATTTATGGAACCCATATTTACGATTTTTTCCGTCATGAGTAAAATGAGGGACAGATGGGGCAAGTTACCATTATATCCTTAAATACAAACAAAATGTGCAGACAAGTAAATGCCTAAAAAGACTCATTACAATAGAGTAGGACAAAGAAACCGGACCATGTTTTACTCGCCATTTTGTGCCTTTTTAAGTGGTGATAAATATCTCACAGGTATGTGAAATCAGACTGGATTCATGTTTACTTATTTTAATCTACAACACACATTCCTATGGGTTAAGTATTACCAGCTTTAGCTCTTTTAACCACGGCAATGCGGTTTTGCTACACCTGATCCATGGAAGTTCACATTGGGGAAAAAGAAGGGGGGAGGGGGAAGAAGAAAAGGAAGAAAAAGTTGAAAATGGGATTGGAAAAAGATCTATGACGGTTCGTCAAACCATCAATGTCGCAGGAGAAGCAATCGGTGTTATTTTTCTGAATTCAAATATATGGGTGTTCATGTGTTTACCCACAAAAGCAATCAAATTTGTCATGGATTCCTGCAAATTGCTAACTTTCTCACACCCTCGTCATCCAAAAAAATAATCTAAAAAGTAACGTAACTTGATGTCATCTTAGGCATAAGATTTAATGAACAGTAGTTCCATACATGAAGATAAGAACTAGTAACCTTTCGTCTAAGAAATCCTTTAGATCCAAACAGTCCAATCCTTAAAGGTATTTCACTAAAATTCTTGCTATTATCACATTTTTAGACGCATTAACACAGTACTATTTGAAGAAGCAGGTGTGACTGAATTGGCGATCAAACACTTTTGAAACTTTGGATCATTTTTCTGTCTGATACTAATTCGCTTTTGACGCTCAATTAATCCCCAACTTCAATCAAATTGAAGAATACACTTAACGGTCTGGAGAAGTAAAAATGTATCGCTTTTGGGTAAGTTACGTGGGATTTAAGTCGTTTGTTTGGGCACGAACTGCTTTTGTAATTGTTTTTCTGTCTGTTCTGGGTGGTATGTATACAGAGAGCAAAAACTGAACCAAAAATCACTGTTTTATGGAAGGCAAACACGAGACCAACGAATACTTTTTAGAGTAATATTTTTTTATAGGTGGGAATACTTTTTTGTGGGGTTCATTTCGGAAGTCGCCTCATATCCATTTTGATAAACTATTTGGTGTAAAGATGGATAGAGCACAACTACCCGCACTTACGCATGCAATCCATGTTACCAAGGACATTCGATACATGCTAGAGAGATGTTCGGGAAGACGTGCAACAAAAAAGAAGGAAACCGTGATAAAAGATTATGTTAGTTTGCATAGTAGAGTTTGTTTCTGTCCGTTTCAGCTGCTGAGGAGTTCGTTTTTCCTGGGGGGGGGATTATTCAGGTTTGGACATGCATATGCTGTATGCTATACAATTATGAAATCCTTGTTCTGTTAGGCGAAGATTGCACCTTTTCTGATTCCGATGTAAAATATGGTTTCTTGTGGGCCGAAAGTGCCCATTAGCATAGAACTTTTTGATGTCCGAGTTAGAACTAATTGATGCAGTTCCTTTATGGGCTAAATAATGTGTCCAGTCGGGAAAAAAATAATAATGACGAGGACTACAGCCCGAGTCCATTATTTAATTTTCCGGCCGAGGAACATTATGACAGCCCCATAATTACTGCAAACCCTTTATTTCTATTCTATTACCAAAACACGTGGATAATAAGAAAATGCATTCCCGACCCATTATTGCAGAATAATGGGCAGTAAACGAACCATCAGATTCTGCATTTTCAATAATGGTCAGCAGAGGTAATAGAATTCATATGACACATGTATTGGCTAGGAAGCAGTTACGTTAATTTGCTATTAATGTCTAAAGTACTTGTATTCCGTTATATCTCTGGTCTTGAAGCTGTTTTCTGTTTTGTCTCTAATTTCAGTCAACTAGACTTAAAATAAATCTAAGGAATAAGAAGGTGATTTGCTTAGCTAAACATCGTAGTATTTTAATGTGAATCCATGACAGCGCAAAACCGATACTGTATTCAAAAGAGTATAGCTCTGAGAATATTACCGCGGAACGATCTTCGTATTAAATTAATCTACGAAATTTACCATTCACTGTTGACATCACAACATTTGAGATATATGCCACTTAAAAATGCAAATAGGCGAGTACAATCACAGGATCAGTTTTCGTTTGACTCACTCTATGTGCTTTAATGGTCGTATTGGGGGATGTGTTCAGAAATGGCAATTTGATCTTGCTGACCCATTTATTGTAGAAGACAAATGGTATTATCGCCATCTGTCGCATTTTTATGATGATAAAAATAAGAAATGCAGGTCCACAGACAATTCTATCTGAATCCATATATTTCATTTAATCAAAAACCAATATGTGAATTGTTGGTGTTAATTGAAAAAATGCAAAAATGCACTTTTTTGTGCTCACATTAGATTTTTGCGTCCTTTCCGCTCAAAAATCATATAACATGATTATGGGGTTGTATTTGGCTAAATAGGGTACAATTCTCCCTTCATTTGATACAAAAACCATTATCTGGATGTAAATAAAGGTTATAATGACAAAACCCTGATTTTGAGGTGATTTATTCAAAAATTGACTGAATAGTAAAAAGTAATGTTTTTTTTCCCCACCCAACCCTGCTGCTGCTAAGCATTGCAAGACCTTCGATTTTCGGATTCAGCGAAATTTTGGATAACTGAATAACCTTCTGAACCTTCTGACCTCCGACGGGGCAATAAAACCTTGCTAGCTGAGGGCCTAGTATGCCTTAGTCAAGTCTTGTCCGATGTGCGTAAGCGCCAATCCTACCGCGTACCGTTGTTCGTTCGTTTGTGTCCACAAGTCATTCGTAATGTGCTTGTGGTTATGGCAAGCGCAATGGCTCAAAATATAGAGAAAACTTGAGTTATTCAAATGATAACCTTAGTGTTTTCCCCATGAAAAAACTGAGTTACATACAGATAAACTAAGATTATCAGTGAAAAACTTAGTTTTTCCTTGAACTCTGCTTAGTAATTGAAAACGTAGTTTAACTGCGGAAAAATATTTTTTCTCAGAAAAACTTACAGTTATCAGCTGAAACTCACTGAAACTGTTTTTTCTTCTCAAAGAAACATAAGTTTATCATTGATAAACTTAGTTTTCTATATTTTGACAGCATTACGCTGCCATATTATGGTGGTGTCCGGAGTTTGTTCAACCATGTGTAAGCTGATCCGGGCCGCTGTATGTATGTACGGATCGCTCCTAACCGTGGGCCGCGTGAGTAAAGCTTTGATAAACATTGGATAAAGACTAGCATTCGGTTACGCAGGATGTTGATGCCGAATTTGAATTTCTCCGTGTCTTTTACCCTGGTAGTTTGATTACCTTTATGAGTTCTTTTAAAGGAAAAAACAGGCAAGTTGTGATTTCTATAATTATGAAGGGCATCATTTGAAAGCTTGGCTAGATTTCTACAGTGATTAGAATGATGGACCACTTTAATAAAGTAATATATGCACAATAAAACATGATTTGTTATAATTGAGAGCGCCATCCTCGGGAAATCATCTGAGTCAGCCTTTAAAGAGTTTGGGGACACATATTATCCCGCAGTCGTCTTTCTTTCAAACTTCGGCATAAATATGGTTGTGGGTCACCGAGGTCCGAAAACAATATTAAATTTTCGCCAAAATTAAGTCTACGCAAAAAAATATTTTTCACCATGAACATTTCTTGTTATTAAAAAGAGAAGTTTACAGTTATGTGTTTAGACAAAGCTTTGGTGTGTACGGTGCCCCGCGTATTTTTGAGGCCTCCTCCTGCATGTACATACGATCACGTTGCATGCATTACTAGCGTAAATATCATGGTGAGGGCCTAGCAAATACAACGTGGGGGAATGGCAAAGTGGGTGGGGGGGGGTTACTCTGAATGGCTGCACTTTTAATTAATTACACTCCAGCTTTTTCGACGAATGTCGATAGCAATGACTAATGTACAGAGTATACTTAATAGAGATCATTAAGAAATCATTAAGGACTGGTATTATAACATCCAAATTAGCACTACACGTTTTCGGTATGGCGAAGTTCAACCATAATTGAGCGATTTCGGAGTGAACAATTAGCAGCAATAAGCGTGGTGTGATCACTAACATTCGACCATTACGTACGTACATGCGTTAAAATGTCACGATCTTCAATTAGGAAAACAAATATAGTCTATGAAGAAGAGACAATACAATTGAAGGTACATGTCTAACCGCCCATGGAAGGAGTCTCCAGAAGCTACTCCCAGGAAAGTACAACTATTCAAAAGAATAGTCATGCGTGTTTAGGATACAGTGTAAAAGTTTCTTACCACTCGTCTAAAACAAGGGAGTTTATATAGAAGCTCTGGTATCAAACTATCGGAAACTTACAGCACACACAGCGGTGAAGCCGCATTTTGAGATGCATGAGTATAGCAGATTTGGATGAATTCGGAGTTGAAAAAACATATAATGCGTACAACACTACGTGACAAATCCAACATTTCCAACTCATCACGAACAGTTTCTAACACATCGAAACTGAACACAGAAAGCCACAAGACAGGACATATAGTGAATCAGGTCTGGTTTTTGAGTTTGGAGCTTCATTGCAACTGACATGGTGTGAGATATGTGACCAATCCTAAGTTCCACATTTTTCAGAGCGTATAGGACAGTGCTATATTGTTTAACGATATTCTTTTGTCCGTTGGTATTAAAGCCGGTAAAGGGGCTATTGGTCTTGTTATGGTGGTGGTATAAAAAACTTTAACGCAACACCTATACGTCACTGGATGTTTGTGGCTCCATTATTTTGCCGAATGTAGAGATTAGCAACAATAACACCAATTGTGAATGTACGAAGTGGAGAGATGGTTTTATAAAGTCTCCATATCGTACATTTACGTGGAGTGTTATGTTCTAAACGTGGGTCCACATTTCGTAGCAAACAATGGCAAACACAAAACAATACCATGGTTTATAGTGGTGCTTATAGAGAAATCGATTAGATTAAAAGTAATACGAAAATATGACCTAATTATTAAGGTGTTTTGGCATCATGATGTTAAATGGGGCCGATTTTCACATATTTAGGTGTACGAAGTTACATACTAAACTACCGAAAATAAAAAAAAATGGTGTAAACCGTATTAAGTTTTCTGAAAATTGTAACGAAATTGACATGTTTTAAAGGAAAACCCGCTTCACTAGAGAGCTGCGTCTCGCGGTTCTTGTACCGCCTTCTTAGACAAGTCCTAGCAACATTAGAGTTCTTCGCGATTTACGACGCTTACAATTGCGAAACGCAGAGGGAAATGTCGCTCCTGAATTTTTGCGACGCTAAATCGCAAACGAATCAGTTGCTCATCTCCGAGTTTTTTAAAGTCGGCTTGCGCGTACTCGTTAGAAACCAAATCATACTGCCAGCACCTTAATTGGTTAACTATTAAATACACTCATAAGAAATCACTCCTTAGACTATACTATCTTAGTCAAATTTAAACCTAAAAGTGTGGTGAATCAAATGCATTTTATGGACATTTGGCGCATGAGCCAGAGTGGGATATTTTTGGTCTTTGATTTTGATTTGTGTTTTTCTGGCTTTTATTTTGATACTTTTATTTTTGTTGTCGGTATTATTTATCCGCGCATGTTTAATGTTCATTCACGTTGCGTATTATTTTGCGTAAATTACGTTATTACGTTAACATCTAATACTAAGTCAATATTTCTTTCGTATTCAAGGTCTTTTTGTTTATATTTATATTTTTTGGGGGTAAGGTTGTTACACTGTTTTTACGTTGTTTGAAATTTTTTTTAATTAGGCCCAGGACTGCTCAACTCACCAATTCCCGTGAGTTTTGTCTTGACAGTTTATTGTTAACGTTTATAACATTTACTCTGAATCTTAGTCCCTTTAATTTAAGCGGTAAAAAATGTTACAATCACGAAGTGGAATCATGCTCAGTGCAAGTTTGCAGATATAAAAGTGGGAAACTAACCTGTAACATCAAACTTTTAATTTAATAGATTCGTTACCCGTTTTTAAACTCACTTTTTTATTAATCATTTACTCACACAACGTAGTAATATGAAAGTTTATCTAAAACGTGGTAATTTATGAGCGGTCAATTTTATGCGTGGGAGGGCAATGGAGATTCTTTTTTTCGGCAAAAGTTCGCGTTTCCATATCGCTTCTGTTTTTAAAAAAATCATCATTTTCCTTTGAATATTAGGTTGATAAATTACCATATAAAAGTCCATGCTCCCTCTCTCTTCTGCTTTGGATTCAATATTTCATACTCCCCCTGGCTAAACTTTTTCCGTATTCTCCCTCAAATCCTCCATTCCCTAGCGTAAATGACATCTCCCTTAGCTTTTTTAAATCGTGTTCTTTTGAATGTAGACTTATTATTTTTTTTATAATTCCACATTTTTTTTATTTTTTTTATTTTTGAAGTTGATAGTTCTAACATACAAATTGTTCACCTCTATATACATTCAGTGTGATGACTTTTACATTTTGAAGTTTTTAAAGTAGTGAATAAAAAATGATTTTACAGGCGTGAAGGTATTAAGAGAAAGTACGTCGGCTCACCATGATTTACGATGGACTCGCAATGGAATCACTCAGCACCAGTGTGTTTATAAAATTGAAAAAAGACAACGGCCATTATCTTTTACTTAAATACCTATGAAAATAATTGTGAATTGCTATCACACCTAACATAGCCATGTCATAACTGAAAAGCACACAATCATAGGGAATTAAGAGAAATAAGGAACTGATGTGTTTTTTTTTTTTTTTTTTTTTTTTTTTAAACTCAGACATTTATGTGCTACTTGTGTTATACTCTATGAAATAAGCATATCCCAGAGTCATTATTTTTTAACTGTTTTAGGTATGCCCAATTTTAATGACTAAAATGTACAATTATGTAATCAAAATGGGAATTCCTGTTGACGTATCCACAGGGGGTCATTCCACATGCCAAAACAACCCCCAAGGTGTGGATCCTCCACCCTCTCCGATTGTGTTGACAAATAATCGCGTCAAAGGACATTTCATAGGTGCTAACAGAGGAGTTCAAAAGGAAAATTCAAATTCATTCCGTTTTGAGTTATAAAGGTCCTCTTCGAAGTTTTACTAACTCGGGACTATAAATTGTGGGATTCAGTTATTAAAAAAAACTTATTAATGCTTATCTATAATAATCAGTATTTGCCACTTGTTTGGCAATCAAAATAACAAAGCAAGATAGAATTTTTTCCCCGTTTTCTGTATCCCCTATTAAAAATAGGCCCTCAATAGTTGCCAAGGTGGCAAATGTACTAAGGGACAACATAGACGGCGCTTATTTGATGAGTAACACCTGATATGAAGTTCTAGCTTAAAATATCTTCATACCTAACAATATTGTTATGATATAAATTTTGTTTTGTATTTTTGATGGCTTCAGTGAACAAACAGATGAACACAAATTTTGGCCGCATTTTTGGTATAAACTGCAGTTGCAGAAGTCAGAAACTTGTATCAAAATGCAAATTTGACTAGTACTAGGAAAATTTTTGAACTGCGTCACCTAACATGCTGTAGGATTGTTTGGGACTGTTTTGGATGATACTGATCCATCTAAAGTGGTCTGTAGTAATGTGGGAAGAAATCCGAAATACTTGTCAATTGCAATTTTTCTTAGTGAAAATGTTTCTGAATTCAGGCAACTTTTAACCAATCTGAGCTTTAATTTGTTTTTTTTTTTTTTTTTTTAATATTCTTTAGTGACGAAAAATACAAAACAAAACTTCTATCACAGTGATTGTTATAGTGTATGCTAATATTTTTCAATGCTCATAAACTTCCATATCAGTGTACGCACAAAATAAGCGCCTCAGATTTGTGTCCCCCCCTGGGGGGGGTTGTTTTTTAAAACTTTATTAATTTTTGTTATCTTTTTTTTTAACTCTCATGTGTGTCCCATTTTAGTCCTTTTTGCACCATGGCAACTTTTTGAGGGCCTATTTTACCAGGGGGAATGCAAATAAATTCTATGATATTATTGATGCAACAAGTTGGCAACTCTGATGATATAAATAGCATTATAAAGTGGTTGTGTTTAATACTGAATCACAATTTTATAGCGCGAGTCGTAAACTTTGAGAGCCCATAACTTCAATGGAATGGAATTTGGAAATTTTTTCCTTTTGACCTCCCTGTAGCACCCCAAAATGTACCTTTGACTGCAATCTGGCACAAAATCTGAGAGGGTGGGGTTCCACACCTTAGTGTTGATTGATCATGGAATGACCCACCGCTAAAAAACCCTTTTTTAACTGTAATGGTGGGCATTATCCTTGCGAGCCATTTTTAATGAGTTTTTGCAAGTATTATTGTATCAGTGATGTCCTAATAGTTTAACTACATTGTTTCGAATTTTTATGTATAGGGTGTTTGGATTACTGTCTGTGTGTATGGAATTGAAATAAATTATGTTATTTTTTATGTAAAGTTTAGTAAAAGTGGGTAGTAATTTGACAATTTCATATTTCTTTACTCGTTTTCAGACTTGTCTGGGGTTTGATTCTTTTAATATTAACGACCTGGGTGTGGCTGGAGTTGTTATCTAAAGCTTCAATAATTTAACTTTAGTTGGCCTGTATACCGGTGGTTGGAGTATTAAGTTAAAATCTTTCCTTTCCGACAACAGCGGTCACCATCTGCACTACAATCATTACGAAGTCTAAACTCAAACAATGACGTTCTTTCACTCTTATAAGCAGTGTATGTGTTCAGTATTTTACCAGATAACAAATTTACATCTTGTAGAGCGCTTATTTTGTACCGTAAGTCTCAGAGATGTAAAAAGTATAGTATAGTAAATAGTTTCCCAGCCCCCGGTACCATTAACACACGGCTAACAAGTTTTCTCTGTGTGATTTGACATCACGAGGTAATAAGTTTTTAAAAATGAGGGGTGTACCTATTTAGAGGGGGAACATTTTTGGTGGCCATTTGCAAATGCCCGCAAACATATTATTTTTGGCTATACAAGTCGTGTCTAAAAGTTGGTACCAATCGAAAAACCCGATTTTTTGTCTATCAATATTAAATTCACCATAAGTCGTTTTGTTGCATTCAGATTAAAGAAAAAAGACTACGGCTTCCCAATACTTTTTTGTTTCGTTCTCATTTGTGTGAGCTCCAGACACGAAAGAGGCTCCAGACACGAAGCGGCCCGGCTACGCGGGAAATTGTTCCACGGGATCCGTTTGGCGACCATCTTGGATCTTTTAAAGATATCAGTCAGTGGTTCGATTTAGTGATCAGTTATCTCAAATGATTCGTCTCATCATAAGGATCAGGAAATAATATACTTTGGCATATTTGTGATGTTCGGTTACAGAAATCTGGGTGAAATGAAAATGTGATAGAGGTCATTGAACTTTTGATTGGTTATTGAACAGGGGGCCAAACGTTCAAAATGCATCGAAAAGAAGCAATTTCATCAACCCGCGAGGAAAAGAGGGGGGACACCGCACCCACCCCACACCAATTTCATGTCCTATTTCGGCGTCCACACCATGCCATACAATGAAGATTTTGTTTTCGTATATCTCTATCATCCTTTTCGAAAAAATGACTACTAATCTGACATCACTGCAAAACTATAGGTAGTGTTATTTTTTCTTGTTATATATAGGCTCCATTTCCCCCTAAAACAAGACAGAGGACAACTGCATGATTTTGAAAAGTGGCAAAAATGCATTATGCAGATGCAGATGACACTCAAATGTATATGAATGTCATTAATGCTGCTGAAAAGGTCATGCAATTCTGCAACTTGAGCACTGTATTTCGCGATGTTGAAGCAGTGGATGACATCGAATCAGTTAAAATTAACTGATGGAAACAACTGAAATTCTTCACATCACCTCCCGAATTTGCAAAACACATTCAACCAGTACATCTTTCAAATTGGATCCAACAGTTGTGAATGCTGTCTCGAAAGCAAGCAATTTAGGTGTCGCATAGCCAATCACATCACATTCTTTCACATGTAACAGGTATATGTCAATCCGCAAATATTGCTCTCAGGAAAGATCGGTCAAAATCCGCAAGTTCTAAATCGCAAAATTCGCAGAGGAAGCTTTGTTACATGCGTTTGTCAGTTCAAGGACTGGATTCTTGCAACGGCTTACTGTACGGACTACCGGACAGCGAGATTTGTAAACTGCAGCAAGTCAGAATGCAGCGCAAGGGATGGTAGCACTTGTTATTAAGAAAAAACATCACATAACACGGTTCTTCAAGAGCTACATTGGTTACCAGTGAAAAAGAGAATGAGTAGTATAGGTTCTGCTACTCACCTACAAAGCCTTGAAGGCCTTGTCCACAATACATCAGTGAAATTGTTGCACGGAGTACAAACCAATGCGTTTGTATTAAGTCATCATCACAAACAAACGTTGAGACCGTTAAAGCATCAACATCATACGGCGGGAGAAGATCTTTTGCAGCAGCTGCACCTATAACTTTGGAACAGAATTCCCATATCATTGAAAAATGCCAACTCTGTCGACAGTTTTAGTCAAAGCTTAAGACCTATCTTTTTAGATCAGTGTACCTGCTTTGGTTCTGCCAAATATGCTCTTTTGTATACATGTTGTACAGTTCATGCTATATGCTGCCATACTTGTGTGCTCTTTTTGTTGGGGTACCATTCTGAATCACTGTTTCTCAAAGATTGTATTGTATTATGAAATATTTTAAACTTTTTATTTGTAAATGCTTATATCTTTGTGAATGCATATCATTGTATTTTGGTTTTCTTTTGACCCTAAGTACATTCTTGTTTCCTAATATTGTGGTTTTATCTACATATGTTTTATTTGCTATGTTAAAGCGCAATGGAGGAAGTCTGCGATGCATATTGCGCTATATAAATGTTGGGTTATTAGTAATATTATTATTTAAGAGACTTACGTGATATAACACCTGTTGGTCCATATTATAAGCATTGCATTCACCCGCGGTTCACAACAATATTTCAGTATAGTTAATACATATTTGCACGAGAACAAGTGTTTGGAAAAAAGTGACATTATTGCGAAGGATTTTCGCGCTTCGCTCCGCATCCATCCCCGAGTCGATTGTTATACGAGCTCTCCGTGAACACTTCTCATGAGAGTCTGATTTTTATTCCTGTCAGTAAGCGCATAATGTCGATGGTAAGAATGCATTTGGAGGAGGATGTGTTAGATCAAAAACTAACAGCTGAACTACTCAACTTTGTTCAACAGAATATGATGCTTTAACCCTTTTACATTAACTTTTTTGTATCGACTATGTAAAGGCCCCCCCTTTTTTTTTGTTCATACCAGATTCAATTGAATAGATTGTCTTACACTCTGTGACACGATATCGATTCCTTTGTTTGCGTCAATCAAAGACGTGATAAAGTGTCATGAATGTCGAGGCTGGTGAGAGGAAGATTAGGCACGTAAATATTGTAGTTTGTTATGAGTGACCAAAACTCTAAACTATGAAAGTTACTACGGAGATTTTAGGATACGAATTTCTCTCAATTGCACCGGATCGATTGTAGACCACCTACCGAACATTCCGAAGGTTTATTGGACAAACAGTTACCAAAGAAATAACAAACATTGTTTTTGAACTTGCCTGACTATATCGTAATTGTCCCCATATAACACCGTGCTTTGACTTCTGTCGTGCACGAACAGAAGACTAAATCATCATATTATACCTAAAACGGCGTATTCGCTTATTCACTTCATGGTGATCTAATCCATTGGAAAGCATTCCAAATATTCAAAAAAAACGGTTCGATAAGAATTGGGGGCGCGTCTTTCTAAATCTCATCTGTCTCTTTAAATGATTGACCAAGCTGTCAAATATTATTTCTGGAACAAGATGAATAAATGCAAACGTGTCAGAATTTCCAGTATTCCCTTAGAGACGTAAAAAACTTTTGGTGAGTAATCATACCTTTACTCGAATCATTTTCTTATGTTGAAATGCGCAGAGTTTGTTTGAAGTTTTATGTTTGGAATTTAATTCAGTGCATTGCTTTGTATCTTTTCTTCTTGAAAAAAGTGAAATTTTTTTAATTATGGCCTTAATCTTATCCGGTATCGTGACATCTAATTTCTATTATACTGATTGGGTAAGTATACAACCTCTCAAAACAAATAGAATCGTCGACACGCACCAAAAACTTTTAATGAACTGACAGGATTAAAAAATCCTCCTATAATTCAACACACAAAACCTAAACCATCAACAATACGTTACTTTTAAAGATTGTTTATCATACCGAGAAGAGCTGAGAAGAATAATGAAATCCTCCACAAATTGTTTTTATTAAATTTGCATGAGAAAATGTGTTTTGGAAAGCGAACACTGCGAAGATTCCGCGCTTCGAAAGGAGGACACCCTACCGCCGCTTGCGTGGCGCTATATCATCAATTTTTATTTTTACTGGTCCCCACCCCTATGAGATGGATCAGCCCTGCCTGTTGATACCTAAGGGGGTACTAGAGACCCAATCTATTTATCTCATTAAAGGGAAAGAAGTTTTAGTATGTTTTATGGAAGGAAGCACATCGATAAGTCAGCCAATAGAGTTCGAAAATCTTTTTCACAAGTGAGAAATCGCCGAAAAAACGAATATTGGGTACTATAATTCCAATTGATCAGAATCAAGCAGTTTAGTTCACTATTTTTATCTTAACTAGTTTTAATCAATAGAAAAGAGATATTCCGAAGAGTCTGCCTAAATGTAGGCGCATTGACAACATTAACCCGGGAGCTAGCAGACATTTGTAACACATCTCGGGTACGAAAGGTTTGAGTGATTAAATATGTTGACAGACTGACAGGAACCCCTGACACGGGATTCCTGCAAATGGTGTCTTAAATGCTTAGTTTCTGATGTAGGGGGCGGCACAGAAGGTCAACGTGCATTGGGGCTTGATCTTGTTTCCCCCTACTTTTGTTAGTCAATCATTTGAGACACTCAAAACTATTCCTTATTTTAATCCTATGCGCTCCACCAATAATTTGCACTATTTTTTATCCAAGTCGGATAAAAAAAATTAAAATTTGCCCCTGTACAACTGAAATTGACCCTTATCGTAGGTTGTACATATTACAAACTATACTTTTTTTTAATCCTTATGGTTAGACACATAACATGGTATACTTTTCGACACGATTGGATCAATTTAAATATTGACCCTGTGCAATCTTTGTCTTGGCCCCTCTCCTTATAAGGCACCATTTGCAGCACCTAAGAATCGCGTTTCAGGGGTTCCTGTCAGACTGTCTACATATTTAATCACTCAAACTTTTTGTACTTGAGATGTGTTATAATGTCTGCTAAATCCCAGGCTACATTAGTCAACTTACCTATTCATATATTTTTTTTCAGCAAGAGAAAATGGCGTTTCCATCGACTGGAATAATGATGAAATTCCCGATGACCTTGAAATCTTAATTACAAGTTCTGCACACACAATGCAAGATATGCTTATAGAATGCACGTGGCGTGGAGTTGAAGTGTGTGATTTTAATGATTTCGAAGAAATCCTCACCGATTGGGGACTTTGCCATACCTTTAACAACCCGAAGAATAAAGATGATGTTCTGAAAGTCAACCAACCAGGCAGTGGACATGGATTATTCTTACGACTGGATGTTCAGCAACACCTGAGACCTTCTTTTGGAAAATAGTGGAGCGGGATTCAGGTCTGTATGTTATGAAACAATGAGTGACAAAACTATATTAATTAAGCTTTTGCGCATTTCACTGTACGCAGAAATATGTAACCCTAAGACCGGGGCGGAATCCGCCCCCCCCCCCTCGAGTTTTGTGATCTCACCTTTGTGATTTTTTCACGCCGACGAAAACTGCATGACTTTTTTCTTTAAAGCCTGCGCTCGATGTAAGACCATTCTGAACAAACTCGAACCTACGGTTATGAGCGGGTCATCCCACACTCACACACTTCTCTCATGTCATCCAAGTCCTTGGCCACGTTCACTCCCCATCTCCTTGAGAGTTTCGTGCGAACACTACGAAAAGTTCCTCTATTCCCAGCTGACTTTCCCTCTGCTATTCCCATTGAAATACACCAGAAAATCCAGTTTCGTGCTAAGGAACAGCTTTACACTATGTTTTATCTTAATTTATTTGATTTTTTATTTGTAGTTAAGAAGGAGCATTTGTGCGCCATACTTTGACAAGCATCATAGCAAAAAATCCAAACTTTGCTTGAAAAAAAAATGGCGGAAAACCAAGAATTTTGCGAATTTTTTTTTTTTTTTTTCCACCCATGTTTGCATTGGAAGTATGTTTTGACGTCACTGTGACGCCATACAAGGTTCTGTTTGTACTTTTGGTATCAATGACTTGGGGGTCATAGCTTATCAATTGGTACCCCGGCGGTGAGATTGGTCCAAAAAGACGCTCTTTTAGGGTTAAACAATATTAAGCAAATAAACGTATAGCAAATTTGAGGGGATTATATTTCCATGAAAAAAAATATTTATTCATTTAAAAAACACCGGAGTCATTTTCGATTAGATTCTTTTGCATGTCTCATTACAAGAAAAAAATCTTTCTGATTCAAAATAATAATTACTCCGGTAAATCAGCATTCCAACTGGATGTTCCTCTTCTGTCCTTGCTACCATTAAAAATTACACAGTTTGCAGACCCCGAAGAAACTCGACTCTCACGTAAGGGAACATCTTCTGACACATCAACATTTTTCGACACATAAGTGTTCTTGGCTTGCTATCCAGAATCAGATATTTCATCATTCGACTTCCCGTCGAGATCCGTGATAAAACATAATCGTCGCCATACGTCTTATCCGATGATAGCTGTGAATCGTGGCTCTAAGCATATCGGGCGAGGTTAATTATGCGTCTACAAACTCAACTTGGATTTAGAGGTCTTCAATGCACAAAAAGATCTTGATCGTGATACTTGGTTCGAGTAATATATATAATGCTAGTGGTCTCT
Source organism: Ophioderma brevispina (assembly GCA_023653785.1). Lineage (NCBI taxonomy): Eukaryota > Metazoa > Echinodermata > Ophiuroidea > Amphilepidida > Ophiodermatidae > Ophioderma > Ophioderma brevispina. The sequence goes on from JAMKCH010008158.1 coordinate 136,608, forward strand.
GACGCAATGATAGGACGATATGGCAAGCATAAAGGCCATAAAACGTTATTGCGCACGCGTTGCGAAGAAGTAGTAGAAACGCGTTGAGGGTCGGCCAATTAGAATGACGAATTTCTGTGCGTATTTCAAATATTAGACCCACAACGCGTTGCAAAGTATCTAGCAACGCGTTGTGGAAACTCACAACACGTGCACACCTTACAACGCGTTGCGACCTTCAAAAACAGCGTTGCGAAGGTTCACAAGCCATAAGGGTCTATGTATTGCCGCAACGCGTTGTGAGAAGTAGCAACGCGCACGTTGCGAACATTTCGGCAACGCGTTGCGGCCACGGCCAATCAAAATCATGAATTTCTGTGATTATGTAAAAAAAAATAGACAACAAACGCGTTGCGGGAGTACGTTATGACCCTTATGGCCTTCAAAGCGTTTATAAGCCTTCACAACGCGTGCGAGCTTCACAACGCGTTTGTATGATAACTTCACAACCGTTGTGAAGGAAACTAAGGGTCATAAAGTATGCCGCAACGCGTTGCGAAGGGTTGCAACGCGTTGTGAAATCGGGTGAAAGTCGCAACGCGTGGTGAGATTTCATTTTTGAAATACGTCACAGAAATTCATGATTTTGATTGGACGACACCGCAACGCGTTGCCGAAATGTCGCAACGCGTTGTGACTTTCTCCACAACGCCGTTGCGGCAATTTTACGGCATTACGTTATGACCCTTATGCTTTGTGGGGGGTCTTCACAACGCGTTGTAAGCTGCAAAGCGTTGTGACGCTCTCGCAACGCGTTGTGAAGGTTGTGCAACGCGTTGCAAAAGTAGCTAGCAACGCGTTGTGGGTCTATTTTGGAAATAACGTCACAGAAAACTTGTTTGATTGGCTTACACCGCAACGCGTGGCCGAAATTTGCAACGCGTTGCTACTTTATCGCAACGCGTTGGCGGCAATACGTTATGGCCTTTATGGCTTGCTATAGACGTAGTTGTATATTCACCCATAGTGCCATTTAAACGGTCTTGAAGTTCCATATCTTTTCTTGTTTAGAGTAAGAAGCTTCCCACACGGACCGGAGAAGGTTCACATTTAATGCTTTGGTGACGCGTCGGACCACATTGCAAGGATAGGAGGAGGATTTACCTCTTATTTGAGAATCATATAGCGTTCTTTTTCTTCTTTGCATTCACATAGTCCCACTTTAGCAGCTCACTCATGTCATGTCAGGAGCGTCCCGTATATTGATACCGCTGCCCCGATCGCACACAGTTGAATAAATCCCTGACACCACCACAACCATTACCGAATATACGCTAATAAGAGCTCAGCTTCTTTAAATGCCATTGAGTATAGATCTTGGGTAGATGATATCAGTTCTGCAGTCTGCAACTCGTCAGCATATAGTCTAATCGTTAATGGTTTGACTTTGGCCGCCCAGCTCTTTTGCCAATTCATTCCTGTCTTGGTAGCGACCGTAAATCTTGCAACTATTTTTTCTATAATCCTCATGACCAGATGGTGTAGGTTTCGAAACAATTAAACCTGTTGTAATCCCTGTACCATGTTTTACATGTTACCCATTGCATTGTTGATTTTTTATACATTATATCTGTGCCAATTTAGAAGTGTCATAACATAAATTGTTTCTGTTTGCAATTAACGTTCTTGCCCTAGTGGAACCAACGATGCTTTGATAAGTCCACGGAATACAACGTTGTCCATGGAAAATAGTTTTTGTACTTCCACCACAATAATTTTGAAAGGTGACCACAGCAAAGGGACGTAAATATTTTACTCGTATACTTGTGTTCAACAATATAGCACCTGAAATTTAGATGGTTTTTGAAATTGTAAACTAAAAATTAAAAAAGCTGGCAATTATAGTCATTTTCATAGCCTGTACTGTTGAATGATTTGTCATGTACCCACAAGCCCTGAATAACGAAATACTGACGACCTCTATAGAACAACTCTTAGCCATTTAAAATTCTAACTCGACGGTAGAAGTAGAATGTTAGGCATGGCCTATGAAGGTTTATGCACAAATCACTACTGCTCCATCGATCTTTTTTTTGTACAAGACTGGTTAATTCCATGGTTAATCCAACACAATCTACACCGCTCGTTGTGAACAAGACTTTCATCATGGCTTTTGATTGCTTTGCCAATACTCTGGCATTTAAAATGCTTCAACTTGCTGTCCGCCATGTAAAAGTCCGTTGGATTGTGGAGTTTCTCGGGCAATACCAGTCAACGGCCGCCATAAGGCCCTTAGTTCAATACATTATTGACAAGCCATAATAGGTGCGCCACCGTTATATAGGACGTTTGCATTATGTGCTTCTAAGGGGCGGCATTACTTTTATATACATATCCAGAATATGGGCACCGCTGATTGTTAAAACCTACAAATTTTATTTGCTTCTAAAGGGCGATGCATCAGTTCATTACTTTATTGAATACAGAACAAAACTAAGGGGCTTCATTGCTTATTTAACTTCTACAAATTTGCTACTAGTGAGCAATGGTTCATGTTGTGTCACCTGTGGGGCATTTTTTTTTTGTTTTCCATGTGGTGGTAATAGTGTATCATAAAGTCCATCTTGCACTTATTGTTCAATTTCCCTATACACCGTCCACACACTGCACTCAATCGGCCCGTGCATGAGCCCGACAGTTAACAGATAAGGGCATTGCGCAATTGTACTTCGCTACGGGAAAAGTATGCAACCAAATTTGTTCGTACCAGTATATTTTTTAGAAATACTTATAAGTAAAACATTTGCTGAAAATCAATCAAAGGAGCTATTAAAAGTGTGCAACCAGGGCATATTTTTGAGAAGTAATAAAGCCAGCTACTCCTAAGTTGGCACTGTTATACTATGGAGCATTTCACTTGTGTGGGCAGACACAGAGATGTGGGGGTGATCATCGCATCAGCTATAGAACACAGATACAGTAATTCATGGTGTCCAAATTTGCTTGACAGTGTTCACTTAGAAACAATGCGACCTGCCTTATCAAAAAAATCTTCCTATAGGCCAAACACAGCCAAAAAGTACAGTGTGCATTTACTCACAGTGAGGGGGTAGTAATCGTCCATACATAGCACATATTGATTGGGTGATGGCCAGGTTGTGGAAAGCAATTGGCATAAGGTCAAAGTTTGTGAAATAGATTGATGTCATAATGATTTGGTTGAGTGATCAAAAGGGGTGGCCTTGTGACTGTGGGACATTCTTCTTCTTGCGTATGACGGCAGCAGCTAAATGTGTTTTAAACGTTGGAGCCAACTCACTGTTGATGGGTTGGGGTTTGAGAAAATCTGTGTCCATCGGTGGAAGAAAGGTAGGGCACTCATGAGAATGTGATCCGCAGTATGGAGGGAGAACCACAATTGGCAGGCTGGCGGTTTGCCGCAGCCCCCTCGTGCATATTGATATTGAAGGAACGACTCCTGTTGCGAACCGGGTTTAAGGTGACCCATTCCTTGGTGGGGTGTTGCTTGCCATGGTGGTTTAGTCTCTCTTAGTGTAATAGAGAGTTGATATGGTTTTGGAGTATCTAGTCAGGAAGTATTTCCAGTCTGTAAGAATGTTGAAAGGGGAACTGGAGATGAGTTTAGCAGCGTTCGGCAGAAAGGTCGGCGATCGACGCGCGCAGTCTCTGTCTACCGCGTTGGTGTGATTTTTGACAGTGTTATGAAGCAGGTGCTGTGTCCAGCAGGGACTCAGTCCACAGTTTATGCGTGTGGTGTGCTCTCCGAAGTGCTGCAGGAGCAATGCATGAAAGCACTGGTAGGAATTCGGATGGAGTAGGACGGAGGCGGAAGCCAGTGACAGTGATGGTTATCAAGGTCTCGGTGGAAGTACTGTATCCATGCTTCTTTGTGTGAGAGCTGTTGCACCATGAGGGGATGCATATTCCCCCAGCAATGCTGTAGACCAGAGCCAAGGCGTAACAGTACGTGCGTAGGGTAGTTGGGCTGGCACCCCCATGAAGATCCAGCAAGTCGGCACAGGAGGGTTATTCCTCGAAGAAGATACCTTGGCGCTAACGGACTCGAGGTGCTGCCGCGGTAAAGGAACGCTGCGACGGTCAGCTCAATCTCAAGTAGGTTGGTGTTTGTAGGATTGTAGCTAGAGGCGCTCCATTGAGGTTGATTTTGAAGCTGGCGATGAGCCTCTTTGGTTGTGAGGTGGAAGGCAGAAGAGTAGCGGTGGTCTTGGCTTTCGATCAGCTTCAGTCTCCAGGTCTTGAGTATGCTGCAAGGAGGGCCATTGTCTGTATAACAGTGTGATTTCTTACTTCTTCAAGTTGCTGTCCGAGGGAGGGGCAAGCTCGCGGCCCGTCTGAAACCATATGTATTAGATGGTTGTTTGAGCCGGTAAATCGCGATATACATGTTGAACAGCACGGGAGCCAATACAGATCCTTTTGGTACTCCGTTCCTCAGGCGGCGCAGACGAATACTCTGCCCATCACTGGTCTTAAGAATAAACCTACGGTTTGCAAGCATGTTACATTTATGAATTTACAAGGGGGGACGATCAGGGGATGGGCCTGAGAAAGATTGAGTGTCACATAACTACAGAAAACTGTTGGACATAACTACATATGCAACCCGCATTAGGGCACGTTTGCCTTTTTGCGATATATCAATTTACTCTTTGTTGCTTTCAAAGGGGATGGGGGGCATCCAGTTTTTCCTTCCCTGGTTGACGAGTATTGAAGTATAGGTTGCCGGTGCAGTACCACGAATTTTCTTCAAAGGGGGTGCAATTATGGTTGACAGGGTGTTGTCTTCTGAGACGACCTAGTTAAGAAACTATATATTTACCTTTGGTAATGATTTGTGAGCGCCTCGCGTCTCTCTATTGTATATATTTCCAATTGTATTGGACGTTGTATTGATATTTTTGTAATATTTAACCCTACCCTCCCCTCCACATTGTGTATTTTGCAACAATGTCACAAGCTACCTGATGGTATTCTGAATGTACCAAATTGGACCCCATTCAATTCAAAGTATCCTCAATCCCTCACTCCTCGACCCCACTGAAATGAAGGTATATTGATCACTCCAAAATTCCCACAGTAGTTATTACATTGTGACCTGCAGGTTCTTAATGATTTGCTTAAATCTAAGACATTCACCGGTATTAAGTTCATCACTAATGTTCGCAGTCTTATTAAAGAAACCTCCAACGATGTCGTGGGCACTTACATTATCTGTATACCTATTAATCTAATAGTGGACATCTGGTTTTTTTACAGAAACTTGGTTTAACATGATTATGATCTAACTTAGTTGACTTCGATGGTACTCAGTTATAAATTTCATACGTCCTGACCGAGAAGAGGAGGCGGTTCTGCCTCCTTTTCATTACACTCCTAAACATGATACTTTGGACTAAGGATCGACTAAATATTATGCCCATGATTGCGACTCTAATTTTTATCGAAATTAATAACACATCAACAATCCAGAGCAGTAAAAAAACTACGTTGTCACATCATCTATACTTAGGATTAGCAAGTCGTAATCCAGTTTTTCATTCACATATCGAAAATCTTGGAATCAATTGAATGTCCAAGTTTTTGAATTAATCTTGGATTATAAATTGAAAATCTTGGATTTTCGACCGATAAATCCAAGATGTTGGTTCGAAAATCCAAGTTTTTCGATAATGGACATGGGCAACCCATAGGGAGTCACTAGTAGAATATGCAGTTGTGTGTTGAAGTCGACTACGTCCCGTCCTAATGCATTTTAATATATACTTCGGGGCAAGTGGTGCCTACAAGAAGCGGGAATTTTATGGTGGACCAGTATAGGGCCCCATTTCTTACTAGAATTCTGTATGACATTTAGACCGTGTAAGTTTATTAATTGTTGGACGTGTAAGTTTATTAATTGTTGGACGTGTAAGTTCATTAATTGTTGGACGTGTAAGTTTATTAATTGTTGGACGTGTAAGTTTATTAATTGTTGGACGTGTAAGTTTATTAATTGTTGGACGTGTAAGTTTATTAATTGCTGGACGAGTACTAGAAGGCATCATTGCTGGTTTCTTGCAACTTTCGTAATGGTGTTTCATCATTATTTTCATACGATACCCAAACTAATCACGACTAATACAATAAGCATTACCCACTCATAAATGGTTCAACGTAGTTCGTAATAGTTGAACAAATATTTGGAAATGAAAACATTGGCCTAAACACATAAAAACGCAAGCACAACTTTTGTAATTAACTTCGTCTAAATTAAACTTCTTTAGTCTAAAGAATTCAGGGAATTATTTTGTCAGTGTAGATTTAGGAACAGTGTAGATTCTAAACTGTAGAAGGACCATACAGTATAAACATACCGTGTCAGTAGGCCTAAAATTCTTTCAATATGGCTCCACGAGGATACAGTGAAGATGTGAAGAATATTTTAATTCCTAAACACCGTTTTTACAGTGAAATGATGTGAATGATTTATAAATCGATTATATTAAAACTGTACAAAGTTCAATTCAGAAAGTATATACAATAAACAAAATTAAGTTTTGTACTTAGCCCTTTTCCTTTCAAGTAACTTTCTATTGTAAGACAGCGAAGCGACTTATTAGATAATTAAAATACTTCTTCCCTTAATGGATATGACCAAAAACTTTTCTCCACCTCCTACATCCATTTTTTACAGTGTAAACGCCCAGGGTTAGGGTTATTTCTGTATTTATAGGTGTTTTTAACTTTTTATTCCCTTGTTTTGCTGACTTTAGTGTGGTTGTTGTTTTTCCCTTTTTTTCAGGTGTATTTACATCCACCGGCCGTACGTCCATTGGTGAGGGAGCTCGGCTTTTCAATAGCACCTGGTTTTGAAACATCAGCGTGAGCAGTACCCAGGTAAATCATTTTTGATAGACCGTGGGCCATCACGCCTAAATAATAAACATATCCAAAAAGTACCTCCCCACTCCTGAAATTTGTCAAATTCAAACGATACATCGTATTTTACATTATGAGATATAATTGGACGCGACGTTTATTTACGCGTATTTTGACACCTCATTTGTGGCGGTCCACTGAGTTTTGTCGAAGTTATGCTCACTTGACCGAACCCACCCATCCCCGGATTTAAAAGTTGCAGTAAATCTTATTGTCAGATTGAAATCAGTGCAATCCTCTTCTTCCCTGTGTGACTATTTCTCCTTCTCTGTAGGTCGTTCCTTTACTCGTGCGTATCCTCTAACAACCGTGCTCGTGCACGTAATAATCGTAAATTCGAATTGGCTGTTGTTTTAATTCTGATGTGTTTATTTGAATGCAAAAAGAGTGATCAAAACGACTTGCCATGATTCTACGGCTACAGTTTTTTCAAGGCTGGTGCAATTTACTATAAAGATATTTGCATTAAACATAGGTGACGAATTTGGCACATCCATACTCCGACTGTCGTCCTCCAGACCAAACTCACTTCAGTGACGTCTACACGGTATCAGCATGTCTACAGGAATGCAAGGAAGCATTTGTGATAAACGAATGTGAATGTAAGGATTTCCGATATCCAGGTATGATAAGCAAGTATCTATACACAAAGATAACAAGATCTATAAAGATCTATAAAAAGTACATTTTGAATTCTCTGAACAGAACATCGAATAAACTCGATGCTAAGAATCATTCATAATTTGAATAATCTGTAAGCGAAGCTATAATGATTAAATTGTTAAAACTCTTATCTTTATTATTCATTTTCCCTTCTACTTTCGTGTTTCTCTCATTATCTTGCAGGAGATGCGCCAATATGTGATGCTCGAAAATTAGTTGAATGTATATACTCAGCCGAGGGTACGTTAAACCTATGGGTATGTTTTCGTAAACTTTTTGGCTAGGTTAACGAATTACAATGTGTGATAGCCGGTTTATCAGATATAGCGACCCATACAGCTAAATCTGTGGTCCTGGTCAGTCATAACCTAATATTAAAAATCCTACATTGTATGATGCTTTAGCTGGTGTATCTCGCTTAGTTAATAAACAACTGGACGTGAAACTTTTGATTTGCAGATGTTGTATCATATGAATATGACGTGCACAAAACGACATTTATTCATTAAAATATAACATATATATATATATATATATTTAAGGTGGCATAGTATAATCACATTTGCCCTCTTATCCCGGAACAGCACAAATCAGTCAGGATTATTGTCAAATACAGAGATTTTTTAGAAAGTGAGCGGGATGTATCCAGCATATGTGTCCGATACATTACTAAAGAATTATTTAAAATCATAATCAAAAAATTTGAATGCTTCACCTGGAGCAGGAGCAGAATATCATAGGGGCTGCCTTATTCAAAGGCTGACTAACAGATTCCCGATGAGGACGCAATCAAGTTTCAAACAAATAGTGTTTTTACATATACATAATGTTTGTCCATATACTAATCACTGTGTGAAATAACTAAGCTCAAATCGGAGTCGTCCAAAGAGAAAATCACAACTTCGCAAATCTCTGAATCAGCCTCTAGGGAGTTCTTTCATCCCCCACTACAGAAAAAAATTAACACCATTGGTAGTTGGTACAGACCCTCTAGGTCACTGATGGGTAGTTAGTATTCTCAAATTGTAGTGTCACTTTTTTTCAATAGGGTCCAGTTTAGGATTACACGGAGGTCAAAAATTAAAAGTTTCCCCTCTAACTTCAAAACCATTGGCCATCTATCTATCTTAGGCCCCAGCCGAGATGCTGTTCACCATGTAGCGCCAAATGTCCCTGTTTGTCATTAGGTTGGGGATGTCAGATGGATCCTGCTGGATGTCTCGAGCAATCACATCAATGTAGTTAAAGGAGCGACGACCCCTGTTTTGGCATGGTAACTTCCAACATGCGACGTCTGAGACTACTTGGTCAATCGCACGATGACAGTGACCGGCAAATCGTGCACGGCGTTGGGCAACAGAAGATGAAATTGGAGGGATATCTCGATATATCTGTGCTTTAGTCTTGTGCTCACGCCAGGATATGTTTTGTACTCGCACAAGAAGCTTGGTGTAGGTGCCATCTAGTCTATACTGTAGCTCTTTCTTCATGGTCCAGGTCTCAGATCCATATAACAGGATTGGCCATAGATGGTTCAAATTACGTATATTTGGATTTTTTATACGAACAATATGGCATGCAACAATATGGCATGCATTTCAACATGATTGGAGCATTTTAAAACTTTGACCCTTGTGTAACCTTAAATTGACCCCTATTGAAAAAGTGACACCACAATTTGAGAGTTCTCACTACCTAACATTGATATAGCGGGTCCACGCTAACTACCAAATGTTTTAAACCTTTTCTGCAGTGGGGATGAACGACGATGTTTGACTTAGTAGCAGGGGACTGTAGTGAAAGAGTGTGCACTTCCGGATAAAATTGTGATTTTTTTGCACACAAGTACTTTAGGCTTGATAATCCATAAAATTGATGGAAGCACTTGCCACCCCCTTAAATGGACCCAGCTTGGGTTTCAAGGTTATACAGGGGTCAAATTTTTTAAAATGTTCCGATTGTGTTGAAAGGTGCACCTTGATGTTTATCTGGTTACAAGGATCCCAAAAAGGTATAGTTTACACTATCTATGGCTTATAGTTTTGGAGTTATGTTGTAAAAACGGTAAAAATAGTGAAAAAGTCAATTTTGGTGTGTACATGGGTCAAAAGTTAAAAGTGGCTTTGATTCAGGTAATATGTTATGCAAATTGTTTCCCTACCTTAAAGGGGGATGGCCCTATTTAAGGATATGTAGTTTTCATCTTAATAGATTGGCCTTCACTCCAAAACCCCATCTGTAAAGTTTCGCGCCGATATTTCAATCCATTTTGATGCGAGAGCTAAAACGTGATTTTGTAAGCCCCATAGAGTACTGTGTAAAATTAATATTGGTCGACCAAAAATGGGGCACAATTTCGCTTATAACTTCCAAACCAAACATTCTTTGGCTCTAAAATTTCACAGGGTAAATGAGAAAAATAGTGGCTTTCCTCTGATACCAAAATGTTGACCACTTCCGGTAAAATCGGGGGCTTCTGGGGACGAGGCTATTAGCAATCGGGCCATGGACCTTTAAAGGATTGAAATAAGGAATAGTTTGCTTTATCTGTTATGCTTAGTTTTTATGTTATCCAACAAAATAGGTCACAGGTCAATAGAATCCAATAGCTGCCAATAGCTGTTGACTATATTCGCCATTTTGGTTAATAACCAAACACCTAAGATAGTCAAAACCATTCCTACATGAGCTGAACCAACAGCTTGAACTACGTTTTACAAAAATTGGAACAACTTTTAATTTTTGACCCATGTACAAACCAAAATGGACTTTTTCACCATTTTTTACAGTTCTTAACCCATAATTCCAAAACTATAAGCCATAGGTAGTATAAACTATACCTTTATGGACTCCTTGTAACCAGACAAGCATCATGGTGTGCTTTTCAACACAATCGGAACATTTTAAATTTTTACCCCTGTGTAACCTTGAACTCCAAGCTGGGGGCCATGAAAGGGACGTGGCGCATATGGCAAGTGCCTCCATTTGTTTTGATTATCAATGCATAAAGTACTTGTGTACCAAAATTCACAGTTTTATCCAGATTTGCACACTCTCGTGAGATCTGTACACTACAGTCCCCCTCTATAGGTCCATGCTCTTTCTCTAACTCAGTCTAAGATAATTTGGTATTTCTGAATGAATCTAATAATAATAATAATGATTTTACCATTTATAATGCGCCTTTTTCCTGAAAGTTACAACGCGCATGATTAACAAAGACAGAGACAACGCAACCTTCCAACGGCAGCAGCTAATCACCACAGGTTGCTACATCCAAAACATTGACTAAACACAGTGGGAACACACAGAGCTATTTTATCAAATGAATCAACAGGAGAGGGAAATTCTGGGTTTTAATGAATATCTCCTATACAAATTAAATCCCAGAATTGAGTACCTAGAATGAATCCAGCAAGTAGCCCCACTTAGATTTTAAACCAGGGACCTTGGGTCCAAGGCACTCTCCAACCATTAGACTACTCCACTCCCATCTAATTTGTTTTCGTTATTTGCATTTCTGATGCACGTAGATTTTCTTGATGGTGCACAGGTTCCCTTAAGCACCCTATATAAATAAACTCAGGACTTAAAGACAACTATCGTGAGTGGCGAAATCAGCAATCGAAAAATGCATCAAAAGTTCAGATTTTTGCATGTATCTAACAGTACAGGTATCCTCCATACCCTGCACAGATAAGACTCACAGCAACCTAATAAGGACGCAATCGTAGATTTTAGCATTACTGTCCGATCGGCCACTTACTACAACGCGTACTTGATGGAGAATCGTATTTGGAACACTGCCGTTTTCTTCTTTGTTCTGTCATTCTACAGCTGGAAAGGGTACTTAGAGAATTCTCAGACTTATCCTTCCTTTGAAGCTATTCCTGCAAATTTCAAATATTTTTCAAATCACTGGGAATGTGTCTTTAATAAAGGTGGTGACCTGCTCGACACCCACCCCCCTTCACTCTATCAAAATAATAAGTTCTATAAATCCTTTTGGGAACAACGCCGATTAAAATGACTACCTGTTAATTTCTGTTTCACAAAGGTAAACAAATTTTATTTTCCTGCTGCGACAAATTCAGAATTAGGCATGGAAAAATGCATCCTAAATGAGTCGAAAAACACGCCCCCCCCTATAGTCCTTGTTGTGGTTTAGGATGGCTTCCAAATCACCTGACAAACATTTGGAGGCCACCTCTAAAGCCACTGAATTATGTGTTACAAGTATACGAACTGGCCAGGGCCCAAAGGGTTAATTTTGTCTCATTACCCAACACCATTTTCTCTTAAGGGAGGAATAGAACGTATCACATTTATCAACACACAGTGTCGTATGGGCTAATTTAATACACAGTTGGGCTTCTAATATCCAAACGGTTTGATCCGGTGTATGTAAAAGGTATATAGTCCACCCGGAGCCATAGTCGGGGCTCTCTATAGACAACACCTGGAAGTAAGCGTGAAACAATTGTGCGAAGAGCCAACTGAATCGATGCCGTATTGTTTACCGTTGTAATGGACCATGACTGCGTTATGGCGGGCATATAAAACTTCCTACACACGGTATAACTTAAATTTGTAACGAGATGTTTTCGGTGAATTGCTACCGTGTGAGAGAGAAAACATTTGAAAAATTCGGACCATGAACGGATCACCACCTTTAATCAATTTTAACCAAAAAAACAGTTAAAGTTATGTAATTTTATATCCTCCGGAATGTATTTTATGAATTGCCGAATTTCTTACGCGTAGCCAATGTGTTAGTAGCCCGTAATACCGTTTTACAGGAGAGTTGTTTCGACTTGATGGACTATTATACTTTCAAAATCAGTAATTTATCATTTACCTAGTGTGTTATGTTCCAATTCCTACTACTCAAAGAGGCTTGACAATCGAAAACAGGGAACTGAATATTTGAAAACAACGCCAAACAACATGCGTTATAAATTTTACATTCTCTTCAAAATTATGGCATTGAAAACAATATCACATTGTTTCCAAAATAAAATAAAAACATTATATTTATGCTTGTTTTGCAGCTCGTTTTGTTCAAGGTATATGAATGTTGGACTGCGACCTATTCAGAGCGTGGGTTGTGTGAATCACAAGTATACGAAGCACAGAACCTTATCTCAGTCATACTTCCCGAGTGACAATGTTATTCGCGAAATTAAAGAAGTAGAATTACAACATTTCAGAGGAAGGAACTCTGTTAGTATGAAATCAATAATTATAGCATATGACCTCAATAACAATCATATCTATAACAAAAATTCAAAAAGTACCAATTTTACCCTTTAAAGGTATATTAAAGGTTTACAATTTTCGTTTGCAAATTTCTGAAACGTGCCGTAAAACGTATCAGAATAGTCTGAAGATATTTATTAACTACAATATATCTCGTTGGAACCTGGTGAAAACGGCGTGTGATAACGAAGCTGATATGACAAAATGGCCCCCATCTAGAAACAAAGGTCAAAAAACCACTGCACACTGGTAAGTCTATGGCACTCTGTCATGGGACTGGCATTTTATAAAAACACAAAGGCAAGTATATTAAGGCACCTCAAATTATTCCAAGTTTCTCTTATAAATTTACAAATGAAAATGGCTGCATATTTCTTCTTTATGATTCTTTTCCCAAACCATGCAAACATCGAAAATGTACAAGCAGAGGCTTGATCGTCTTGACAAGAAGATATGCAAATCTCTTTCATTTTTTAAATCCCCCACCAATAAATAAATTTATGTAAATGGACATTAAGTTCCGTTTCACGGTTGAGATATTCGGCTCATTCATTTTCAAACGGGAAACATTTTACACAAACTAGAAGGGTGGTCAGTAGTTTGTTGAGTGAGTAGTTCTACAGTTCACGCAAAATGTATGATTCAATGTTAAAACATCATATGCCCCATAGACTTACGGGTGCAAAGTGGGTTTTAACCATTTTTCGCTACACGCCCGTCATTTTATTTGAGCTTGTTTTGAACGCCGTTTTCATCAAGTTCTAAAAAATAGTCTATTAATAAATAGCTTTTAAAATAGTGATGATATGTCCACCCACTTTTGAGAAAATTGCAGACATAAAAGTGTAAACCTTTTGGACCACTTCTGTACAACCCTAAGTTCTGTCAGTTTTATAATGAACCTTTTAAGGTTCATTATAAAGCTTTAGGTAGTTTGTGTTTGTTCATGTAACTTGCTGAGTTAAGAAAAGTGAAAAAAACTAAAAAATTAAAAAAGTTAAAAAACTTAAAAAAAGCAAAAAATAAAAAAAATAAAGGTTTCATAAAGAACCATTTCGTGCTGGTTAAAGAGGTTTGGAGATATACTAACTATTATTTTTTGCCATATTTGCTGCAGGAAAAACTTCCTGTGAATTACGTGTGTTCTTCGAGGAACGGAGCTATAGCGTTATTCAATAAGGGGTTACCCATTGGAGTTAGACAAAAGCCGTGGTATGCAAAAATAATTAATAGCATGTACTCTATGCAAATTGCTTTTTTAAATGGTCAACATTGGACGGTACGCTACGTCCCGATCAAAGGGTCTCCGTTCTATATCAGCGAAATTTGAAATTCATTTCATGTAAAACACCTTACTATTCCAATCATGTATGCGATCATTAGTCTAATTGAAAAATAATATCGAATTCAATTCGATTTTCTCTAAAACTTGGCTTTTCTCACATTGTTATGAAGTAATATGTATATGGGAATAAAAGTAGTAAAGTTTCCTTCCGCGAATGACCTGGTATATATATAGATGAAAGCGACAGATTATAAATCAATACCGGGCAATAACTTTGTTGTGTCCAATTTGCTTCTTCAGGTGACCATCGGTGCTCAATGGGTACCTAATGGATGAGTTAATGAGCGTGGTGAGTTAATCGATTTTCTTCTTATAGTTTGTTGGAACAAAGGTTGCAGAACGTAAAAAACGACCGGACCACTGCAATGAACTCTAGAAAGGACATGCCTAAATAATCCCCAGATCACATGAGCCTGGAATTTGGTAATAAACGTTTTGCATCAAGACGATTGAGGCGGGAAAAAGAGGGGAAGATCTGACTTGTGATGATCCAGTATTCCTTGTCTACAAAACTACTTGCCTTGCGTTGTAGGTTTCAGCTGGCACAAATGCATGTGGACCTACACTGTTGACATCCGGTTGGCAGTCAGAGACTTTTTTTAACGGAAACGGTTAAAGAAAAACGGGGTGACAACGGTATTTTCTTGGACTCCAACAAACCCATTGAAATAGAGAAATGAAGGACTCAAAATCTCAATGGGTATATTTTCATTGTAGCAGAGTGAATTGAACTCATTTTCCCAGTGATTTTAGGTTATATAGAAAATATGCGAATAAGTAAACAGTGATTTTTTGCGGTAGACTTGAGAAATCAAGACCAAATTTGAGGCACTGGTTTAATAAAATATGTGATGTTGAAATTTATGATAAAACATGTAGTTATGGGACGAAAACTATGCAACTGCATAGGCTTATGTTTTTATTCATGTGTGATGAATCACGACATTATTTAAAACAAATAGATTATATAAGTTTTTTTTTTTTGAAAATTTAGTGCAAATGGTACGCCGCAGAGGAATGTCCATCTCTATGTCATTGGCGTTTGGGCCAGACGTCCCTCAATAAATTGCTGTGGGGGGGTCGCCAATCTCCGCACAGCGAGTTGTTTGCATTCCCAGCATACTGGTGTCATAAAATACGGTCTGTTGATCTGAGTGTCTACCAACCTCTGTCTATTGTATTCTCCATTGAGTGCTGTATGCATCCATTTGTGTCGCACTGTAATGAATGGCCTCGTCTAAAGGTCACGGTTTATTTCCGTACATGTTGCTATGAGTAGCTAGGACCACTCTCTCATGGGGGACATTCAGTTTTACACCCGGACCCATTGAGACTCCGGGGCGAGAGAGGCAGCGAGGTAAAATGCCTGCCCAAGTACACAACACATTGACGACAGAGGGGATCGAACCCACAACCTTAGATTATGAGGCGAGCACTGATCCAATGCATCACATGTGCCCCTTTATAATAATAAAAAAGCATGCATATAGTTGGGACCATCTGTATTCCGTGGGATTGAATTTTTATTTTCGTTTTCGTCGGAACTTGTAATAGGTTAAACCCAGACAATCGTGGTGCCAATTTTTTGAGCGTGTTTTACCATTTTACATGCAAAATCTTCAAGCTTCCTTTATCATCTCTACAAAAACAGGCAGATGTAAGCAACATTTAACCTTGGATTTGGTATTAACTGTCAACCTAATGAAAAACCGACACATGTAGGACTATCTGGGCAACTCGAGACTGAGCTGGGCAGTAACGTGTAAATTGGGCCTATTGAACAACGCGGACACCACAACTTGAGACACACTAACTACATGCCGTCATATAGAGGGCCCATACTAACTACCAAAGGTTTCAAAGCTTAGATGGTGTGGGACATGAACATGATGTTGACCCAGGTCACGTGCTCCCGCTCTATGTGATTGTATGGAAATTTACAGAGAAATTAGAAGATCTTGACTTTGCCGATGACATTGCCCTTTTGTCATCAAAATTCAACATATGCAACCAAAGTATCAAATGTGAATGAATTTGCATCAAGAACAGTGCTGCTCTATGGATGTGAGACATGGAAAGCAATGAAAGTGACAAAAGAAGCTGGACACATTTCAGTTCAAATGTCTCGAAGGGATTCTGAAAAGTTAGGTGGGCCGCAAGTTGTGTCAAATCAGTCATACTTAGTAAAACAACACTATAAGTCAAGAAGTCAAGACAAGGCGCTGGAAATGGATCGGGGCAATGTGCTTAGAAAGATGACAAGGTGCCATTATGACTGCCACTCACTTGGATCCTGAAGGCGAGGATGGTGGGGCGCCCTAAGAAAACCTGGAGGCGAACAGTGGAAAAGGAGAGGGCATTATTGGAGGAAAACATGGAATCACGTAAACCAATAGCCAGAGACAAGGCGCACTGGAGCGACGTTCATGCAGCCTTATGGGCCACTTGGATAGGTAAGTAAGGTAAGTTGTAAAAATTAGTTGATAAAGTCGGACTAAGAGATTTCGCACATATAATTTTGTTGTGTATAAATTTTAAATAGTCAATTAGAACTAAGATAGTAACTTAAAATGCCCAATTCCAACGTTGCGAGATGAATGTGATTTTCGTTTTCATGCAATAAACATTTATGTATATAATGACAGTTGTTAATGCCTCCATTTTTCGATTAAACTTTTAACTATTATGTCTCAATTTATTTGAGAATAAGATTTCTCACGGGAAAAGTACTTTGTTTACTATACAAAGAGAGAAAGGGGAAACACCCCTAGTTTGTTTTTGCCTAAGTGAATAGACCTGTTTAGATGCACACAATAGGGGGGGAGTGGGAATTCCCAAGAAGGCTAAACTTAGAAACTGAGTCAAATTGTTTATGCTGAGATCAAAACCTTATAAGTCAGGGGGAATTTCCCCATAGAGTATATATGGAAAGTGATGTGATTCAGGTTATGTTTATGCATGATGCTGTGGTAAGGTCTATTTTAAGACTGCGGAACTTTGTGGAAGTCAGTATATATTTGAGATTGGAGTTAAGTTGCCTCAGCCGGGGAAGTTGAAATCAGGAGCGTAACTAGAGCTCTGGAGCTATACAGTATAATTATAGATAGTTTACTCTACAATAATGGTAGATTGAGTTCTACATCTAGTGCCAGGATTAAACTTGGATGCAGCGGAGACTTGATAGCTAAATCGTTGCTGTCGTCTTTTAAGCCAAAGAGTCATTTTCGGATTCAAAAAGGGGTCCAATGTGTGGCCTATATGAGGATATAGCGACAGACTGAGGGTGGTATATTACCTGGATATTATTATTGTGGAACATTAGCGTTCGTCGAGGGAAAGCCCCGTCGCTTGAAACTGTGCCGACAAAGTTAACTTCAGGACTGAGAAATTCCAATGGAATATTACCCGAGGATTTCTAAGCGTGAATTTGCATGCTAGTCATTTTGGAGTCTTCGCTGTGGGGGGAGGACATATTATCGTTGAATGCAACGCTACTTTTAATAAAAATAATAATAATAGCAGAGATTTATATAGGGCCTAATATGCCTATTGGACTTAAGCGCTTTCACAAATGGTCGATGATCACTGTGGCCAACCATCATAAACCATTTAGCATCATTTCACAGGGATTGCAGCAGATCGGGGATCAGCGCTTTCCCTAATCAAGCAAACATCCATCGAGAGAACCATCGCAGCCGGGACCAGCTGCCCAAATATCCGCATGGGTAATCGGAAACCAAACGGTAATTTCTTGTCCAGGGAAATTACAAGATATCTGAAACTCTCACGGGCTCGAACGCACGCCTATAAGGATGAATGAGCATACCACTGGAGTCGAGCGGCTACTGATTGAGCTATCTTGTCCGCTTTTGGTGGAGGACAAATGAACTCTGAGTAAGATTAGAATTGTTCAGTGTTAATTTGAATTGTATAGTAAATGTAACTTTGGACATACAAATTCTTGAACCAATACAAATCATTAAAATCTGTATATTATATGAAATTCAGATCACTTGGGCACAAGGCTCATTTCTTTCGTGTTTTGAAAGGTATTTTGCCAGGTGACGCTACGAGAAATCAAAACAGAATTGGGGGCTCGTCGGGAGTATGAATTGAGATAAATTTGCGCTGATTGTTCAGAATACACTTAAAATTGTGATTAATATTGTAAACATTGTGCACAATTTTAGGCATACAAAATTTTGTATGTATTTTACATGTCTACTTGTAGTTTGCGTTCAAGTAGTATATTGTTGTTTAGAGTAAATCACAATAGAGTTTGATCCTGAAGTGTTCATAGGGCATATAACTTGGGAGAAGTTTGATGAGCTGCAAAAGAGTGAGTTACCTGTAAAGTAGCCAAGGCATTAGGACTTGTGTAAAAAACATGCCATGAGAAAACAGATCATCAAAAATATTTGATTGAAAAGTTTGTCCAGGAAGATGTTTTTGGATACTTCATATTTGGAAAGAAGGAAAAAAAGAGGTTCGGAACAGGGCAATGGTGATGCCTTCAGTGGAAAGAGCTGAAATCCAAAAGGAAATAGAATTGAAGAAAATGGAAATAGAACAGAAGCAAAAAGAAATAGAAATGCAAATTCAAAAGGACCAAAAAGAGAAGGAAATGCAAATTCAGAAGGAACAGAAAGAAAAGGAAATTGAATTAGAAAAAGAAAAATTGCAAATGCAAATGCAAAAAGAGATGCAACAAAGAGAGATGGAATTGCAAATTGAGAAAGACAAAGAATTAGAAAAGGAAAAGTTGCAAAATGAAATGAAGCAAAAGGAAATGGAAATGCAGATAAAACAAAAAGAGCTTGAAGCTCAACTAGAGTTAGAAAAATTGAAACAACAGGCTAGCTCATCAGACTCTTCCATACCAAGCCCTCTGGTTTCGATGCGGCGAAAAATATTCGCCTGGTTCTAAAATTTCAAGAACAAGAAGTAGATAAATACTTCTTACACTTTGAGAAAAATTGCCAATAGCTTGAAATGGCCCAAGGAGTCTTGGACCTTGTTGCTAAAGTCAGTGTTCATTGGTAAAGCCCGAGAAATATATTCGGCCATGTCATTAGACAGATGTAGTGATTATGACGAGGTTAAGCAGGCAGTGCTCAAAGCATATGAATTGCTGCCAGAGGCATATAGACAAAATTTCAGGTCTTGTCAGAAAAATGATGACCAGACCAATGTTGAATTTGCCCGTGTAAAGGGACAAATGTTTGATCGCTGGCTTCTCTCAAAAGAAGTTGGGCACAATTTTGGTCAACTTAGGGAGTTGATGTAAGTTGAAGAGTTCAAACAGTGTCTACATCCAGATATCAAAACACATCTGGATGAAAACAAAATTGACAGTTTGCGTGAAGCAGCCATAAAGGCCGACGATTATGCTTTGACTCACAAACTAACTCATACTAGTAGGCCTAGCAAAGAATTTACTAGGTACAACAAGTACAACAATAAGTCGGGTTCTAACAAAGCGTCTCATGGTAGCACTCAGGAGGGGAAATCCCAGTCAGGTTCCCATGAAAAGGGGAGTAAAGAAAGTAATGGTGCTAATCAAAAGCATGGGATGGGACCCAAATCACAGTTCAAATGCCATCACTGTAAAAAGCCAGGACATACAAAGTCAAGGTGTTGGGAGATACATGGCTATCCACCTAAAATGGAGAAAGCCAAAAGTGAGTCAAAAACCAATAGGTTGTGCAGTTACTTTGAGGTCAAAAGTTCATTCTTCTGTTCAAAAACAAGAAATTCCACAAAAGGGAATTGACACAGAAAAAGGGATGACTTTAAGCCTTTTGTTTTGGAGGGATTTGTGTCACTTTCAGGTGATAGTTTAGATCCATAACCATTAGAATCATGCGGGACACGTGCTGCGCGCAGTCCATGGTATTGGAAGATGCACTTCCATTTGATATTGAGAGTTCCACAGGAACTAGTGCATTGATTCAGGGGATAGGTATGGATTGTATTAGTGTCCTCTTCACAAAAAGAATTTGAAATCAGACTTGGTTTCTGGAACTGTCATAATTGGTGTTAGACAAGAACTCCCAGTTAAAGGGGTATCCATGTTGTTAGGGAATATTTGGCAGGGTAGAAGGCACTCCCAATATCCCATAGTTCCCAGGTGGCCCTGTACATTTTTCCAGTGGATAAGTTTGATGAGGAGGATGGAAATAGAAATTTTTCCCAGCATGTGCAGTAACTAGGGTCAATGACCAGAAAAGCCTCACAGGAAAAACAGTGAGCAGGTGAATGAGTAAAAAATACTCACACATTAGGAAAGAGCTCGAGGATTGACTGGTTCCAAATTTAGAGGGATACCTTTCTATCAAAGTTAGAGGAATTTGGAGGTCATCTTGCCCTCCTCAGGGGAGACTAAATTCTCTGTTAGTGAAATCCAGCCCCTGCCTGAGCACAAACAAAGTGACAAGCTGGTAGACAATGAAATCCAGGCCGACTGAGAATGATTAGAGTTAGGGGACGGTAAAGGAGACCCTTTAAGCCTGATAAGCTGGAGAAAATGAGAGCACAGTGACCCAGCACTTAGGAAATTAGTTTGAGGGGAGGGCATTAACACACAGGAAGCAGAGCAACTTCCTGTATGTTTCTACAAGAAAAATAATTGTCCTCATGAGAAAATGGCGACCACCCGATGCACTTGTAAGATGAGGAATGGAGTGTGCATCAAATGGTAGTGCCAAAGGTCTACCATAGGGAAGTGATAGGCATAGCCCATGATAATCCCATGGCAGGACACTTAGTGTGAGAAAAACACATGACAGATTAGGAGTCATTTTTGGTTGGCCTACACTAAGCAAAGATGATGTGTTGCGTATTGTAAGACTTGTCAAACGTGTCAAATGGTGGGCAAAGCGACAATCAGAAAATTCCTACTTCTCCCTTTGCCAACCAATACAGCCAGCATTCTGAGAGCCATTTTAAGTAGGGTGTTATAATAGATTGTGTAGGGCCCCTTCCAAACGGACCAAGTTAGGAAATCAGTATTTACTGACCATCATGTGTCCTTCCACAAAGAGTCCCGAGGCTTATACCTTGAGAAAATATTAGGGCACAGAATATAGTGAACGCTCTAACAAAGTTTTTCACCCTAGATAGGCCTTCCAAAAAATCATTCAGTCTGATACAACGGATCAAATTTTCATTTCAGGTTTGTTACAACAAGTCATGGACGTAGTTGGGGAATTTCCCAATACAGTTCTTCAGCATACGACCCAGAATCCAAGGGGGGGCCCTAAGAAAGGTACACCAAACATTGAAAAACAATGATCACCAACCTTAGTGTTTTGAAATTTGAGAGGGATGGGAGGATGAGGGGAGTTCATCTCCTGTTATTTTTGCTACAGGGAGGCTAGGAAGAGTCCTAGGATTTTTTAGTCATTTGAGTTGGGTTGGTCACAAAGTACGGGGACCATTGAAACTAATGAATGAAAAAGTGGTTGTGTGAAATCCTGATGTGAATTTGTTATAGACTATGTGTCTCCAATCAGGCCAAAGAGCCACAGAAATTGCCAAAACAAAATCTCAAACAGAGCCAGGCCAAAAATGAAAACATGGGTACTACAAAGGATGACTAGGAAAAAGCGTATTAAAACCAGGTGACAGAGTTTTGGCATTTTTTCCAAGCAAGGGCCATCCTTGCAACACAAGTATTCTGGACCATAGGAGAATGAGAACAAAGTAGGAGACCTTGACTATGTAATCAAAACACCAGGTAAACGTAAAGCGACAATTATTCACATTAAATGAGCTTTTCAAAGAGTATAATGAAAGAGAGGAGAACGTTTGTAGGCCTGAGGTGGTGTCAGCCAGAGTTAGTGATGAGTTGTACAAATGATGACACCAGAGTCAGTACTGAAACAGACTGCACTGTAAACACAGAAAATGATTATGTGTCAAATTGCAAAATTCTGACATACTTGCTAATGTAGACAAGACAATAGGTCACTTCCCGCAAAGGTAACAAGGTGAATTGAAAGAATTAATTCATGGGGGAAAACATATTTCATGATGTACCAGTGAAACACATGTCATAACCCCCTGACATTGATGTAGGGACTCCGAGCCGTAAAGCAACATCCCTTATAGGGTGAATCCAATCATTTGAAACACTATCAGAAATTGATGTAAAATAATGTTCGACAATGGAATAGTAGAACAAAGCAAATAGTGGAATGGAGTAGTTCCCCAGTATTTCTGGTTCCAAACCGGAGGTTAATTTTCGATTGTCCACAGATTTTCGAAAAGTCAACCTCTGTTCAAAACCGACTCATATCCGATCCCACGGATTGAGGATTGCATAGATAGCGTGGAAATGCCAAAATTTATTAGCAAATGGATTTGTTGAAGGGGTAAGGCATCCCTATCACAATAGTTCCAGGTTGCCCTGTACATGGGTACGTGGATAAAGTTTGATGAGGGAGGAAACCGAAATATTCCCAGCATGTGCAGTAACGAGGTCAATGACCAGAAAAAAGCTGCACAGGAAAAAAAGAAAGTGAGCAGAGGGATGATGTCAAAACTACTCACACATAATAGGAGAGCGTAGAGGATGACGTGGTTCCAAATTTAGGGATACCGTTCTCTCAAAGTAGAGGAATTTGGAGGTCATCTTCCCTCTTCAGGGGAGACTTAATTCCCTGTTAGTGAAAAATCCAGCCCTGCCTGAGCACAAACAAAGGGAACAAGCTGGTACACAATAAAAAAATCCAGCCGCTGAGCTTGATAGAGTTAGGGCTGTAAAGAGGACCCTTTAAGCCATGATAAGCTGGAAAATGAGCCAGACAGTGACCCAGCACTTCGGAATTAGGTGAGAGGGCATTAACACAAAAGGAAGCCCGAGCAACATTCCTGTATGTTCACAAGCAAATAATGTCCTATGAGAACAATGGCGACCACCCGATGCCACTTGTAGATGAGGAAAATGGAAAAGGTGTGCATCAAATTGTAGTGCAAAGGTATACCATAGGAGTGATAGGCATAGCCCATGAAAGTCCCATGGCAGGACACGAGGTGTGAGAAAAAAACACCATGACAGATTAGGAGTCATGTTTGGTGGCCTACACTCAGCAAAGATGTGTATGAGTATTGTATTGTAAGACCTTTGTCACACATGTCAAATGGTGGGCAAAGCCCAATCAGAAAATTCCTCACTTATCCCTTGCAACCAATACCAGATTTTGATGAGCCATTTAGTAGGGGTTTAATAGATTGTGTAGGGCTTCTTCCAAAGAACAGTCAGGACATCAGTATTTACTGACCATCATGGTGCTTCCACAAGATCCCTGAGGATATACCCTTGAGAAATATTAAGGCGCACAGAATATAGTGAAGCTCTAACAAAGTTTTAACCCTAGAGGCTTCAAAATCAATTCGTTGATCAAGGAATCAAATTTCATTTCAGGTTTGTTCCAAAAGTCATGGACGAGTTGGGAAATTTCACCAATTAAAGCTTCTTCGCATACACCAAAGAAGACAAGGCGGGAAAGGAGACAAGCGGATCGAACAAAACAAAAATGGAAAACAAAAAAGGAGAAAAATAAAGCAGTGTTTCGAATTTGCAGAGGGGCAAATGGGGTATGAGGCGGGAGTTCATCTCCCATGTTTAATTTGCTACCAGGGATGGGCTGTACAAGGAGTTCCTAGGGTATTAGTTCCATTTGGTGGTTGGTTGGTCACCCAACAAAGTGGTACTGGGACCATTGAAACTACGAATGAAAAGTGTCAGGGGGTAACTTGGCCATGCAAGTGAAAAATCCTGATGTTGAATTTTGATTAGACTCAGGGTTCTCAATTCAGGACAAAAGCAGCACAGAAGCAATTGACCACACATTGTGAAAACTCATAACAGAGCAAGGCAAAAAATGAAAAATGGTAGGAAACAGATTGCCAGGAACAGAGTATTTCAAACAGGATGAAGAGTTTTGGCATTTTTTTTCCAATTGCAAGGGAATCCTTGCAAGCCCAAAGTATTCTGGAAAAAAAGAGCGGAGAAGGAGCGCCCCCAAACCCAACAACTAGGTGCTCCGTAGAAAGGGAACCTAGAGGGAAAATCCACCAAAACAAACAAGGGGCGGTACGAGGAGAATTGTGAGGAAGTAAAAGTAGACACAATTTGGAAAATACCCATATGCTACAAAGACAGAGTATAAATGAAAGAGATGAGAACATTAAGCCAGGCGTGTGTGGTGACATCCAGAGTTAGTGATGAGTGTACAAATGAGAGATCACAGAAGAGTCACAGTACCTGAAACAAAATGCACTGTTAAACACAGAAAATCATTATGGTGTCAAATTGCAAAAAAATTCTGACCTACCTTGCTAATTTAGACAAGAAACTAAGGACACTTCCAGCAGGGGCTGCAACAAGCGTGAATCTAAAAGAATGTAATTTGGTGGGAAAACATATTTCCCTGATTGTACCCAAGTATTAAACACATGTTAATAACCCATGACATGGATGTAGGGGAATTCGAGAATGTAAAGCCAAAATCCTTATAGGGTGGTGAAATCCAATCATTTGAAAATATCAGAGAAATGACTCGTGGCCCCCCGGGAAACTCTAAATGCTGACGACAAATGGAAAACATAGTAGTAGATGACACAAAGAGCAAATTAGTTTGGAATGGTAGTTCCCCATGTATTTCTGGTTTCCCAAACCGGATGGTTCATGCGATTTGTCACAGATTTTCGAAAAGTCAACCTCTGTTCCAAAAACGCAATCGCAACGAGTAAACGATCCCTTGAACAATCCATCGCGAGCGGGACGGACCTCCGCCGTTGAAAGAGACGAGGCGGGGAAAGGGCACGCACTAAGGACAAAGGTGAAGTACGAAAAGCGAGAACTGTGAGGGGGGGGAAGAGCGGTATTTGGGGCACAGTTAACAGGAACTGAACAGTGACAAAGAAAGAAAAGAATATTTCAGCATGCTTGTACGCATCGATGAGGCATACCCAACTACAAAAGATGGCATTTGGTCCAAAAATCTGCCGCAAAACATTTTCAGAGATTAGTGAAACAGCAAGGTAAGTAGTTGCAGACATAGAAAAATTGTGAAGCCGATTTTTGGGGTGGCTGACTCCATTGTGTACAGTGGAAACTTGGAAGAAGAGAACACATGAGACAGCTTCCTCAATGGTTTGAGAAACTATCTCAGGAAGGTTGTACTGTGCAATCTGGTTTGTTGTCAATCAAAGAACGGAAAAATATTAAAAATAAAAATGTTCCACATACTTAGGGCCCATTGTAGGACAAGGGCAATTAGGCCAATCACTGAAAAGTTGAATCAATTAGAAAATGAAAAAAACAAAAACACAGAGCGGAAAGTATGACGCGAGAGTCATGATGAAGTACTGAGGTTCAGTGGCTGGGTTATTACCAGACAATACTGTCCAAGATTTTATCAGAAATTGGGTCCGCTCCTTCTGACCAACCTTGAAGAAAAAAACGCAAAATTGTGTGGTCAGAGTGGATGCCAAAAAGCGTTTGAGAAAATTCAAATCTTATTTGATGATGCGCCAGTTTTGATTGCGCCAGACTGCCAAACAAGTCAAAAGTGGAAGTGAGGCACCAACTTGATGTAGGCTGCTGGGTTGTGAGTTCTCATTTGCAAGCGATGAAAAGGATTGTAGATCATCCTGTAGGTTATTACTCTAAGAAGTTCGACAAACATCAGACGACACTAAAAAGGATAGAAAAAATGGGAGAATAGACAGAAAAAGGTAGGGAAGTGCTATTGTCATTGCAAAATATTCTTTGAACTGTACTAGTTTGTTACGTGAGTACAAAGTGCACCCCAGTTTATAGTGTAATAGAGATGAGCAAAAAGAAGGGGTAAGGTGCTATAATTAACAAAGCAGAGGATGGAAAAAAATCAAACTGAAAATGAAGAGGAAAGTGGACAGGGGAGACTTTTCGTAGGGCGAAATCGAAGAACCCTAAGACATACAAGAAGGGGAAAAAGAAGACAAGGAAAACTCGCGACAAAAAGATATTAATGGGGGTACTTGGCACGATGCCTTGGACATGAAGCCTGCCTAAATCTTGTTCAGAAATTTAGTATTACAATTTTAGTAATTACAGACTGAAGGCAGCAATGCAAGACAAACCCGGAGAAGACACATAAAAGGGCAGAAAAAGGGGTAAAGGGGCGCAAAACAGGGTTCCGATGAGGGAAATACGGAAATAACAAACACGGGGGAACCGGGCAGATGAATAGAACATGAGGCGGGCACAAAAGGGTCCTAGCAACGGCGATACGGACTAAAGGAGAGGGAGGTACGCGGCAATAACTCTGCGCAGCCACCCCCCCACGCAACCGGAGGGGAGTCAGTGCGCAGAAACCTCAACAAAGAGCCGGTGAGGACTGGCGACCCATCAAAACGTCAGGGCGCTGAAATACTATCCTCTAACACCCGCAGGAGTCGGGAACGGACACCTCTTCTCATAGGGAAGAAGGGGGAGAGAAATCATCGCAAGACCGTGAAGAAAGGGAAAATAGTAGTCCAAGTAGTCGAATCCTCGGAGGATAAGGTCGCTTGCAGTCGCCTTGGGCTCCAGAGAAGAAAAACAGCAAGTACCAGTAACCCCAACACGCTAGCCTGGTATAAACAAACTAACGACGGGGCGTGCGGAGGCGTTGGCGTGGAACCGAAACTACTTGCGGGCCACTAAAACACGCCCCAGAGCCCGTGGACGACCCTCGGGGGCACCACAACAACCACATACAGTTAGGGGACATGGGTATTCGCCCGCGGGGAACGGGGACAAAAAAGGAGGAGCGTACCCCCACGAGATAAAGTATCCCTATACTCACGCACCTGGCGAAAAAAGGAGAAATAGGGGAAACCGGTTGCGCGGGAGGATTGGTGGGAGAGTCATCAAACAAAAGATGGGAAGATTCACAGCGACGGCCGCGAAGTGCCCCATAGAGTCTATATATGGAAAGTGAGTTGATTTCAGCGGTTATTGGTTTATGAATGATAATGCTGTGTTTTATAATGTCTATTTTTAGACTTGGGCACTCTTGGAGTCAGTATATAATTTGAGATTTGAGTTAAGGAGTTCTCGGGGCCGCCACGCAGTTGAAATCTGTATACTGGCAGAGGAAACACGAGAGAGAGGCACGCAGAGACGAAGGCCCCCACGTCACACGGAGTGAGACGGCATCAGCGTCGTTAAGATAAAATAATGCGGCGGTGAGCAGGTGATCGTGCGAACAGAGCAGTGTATCAGGACGGGGCCTCACCGGTGTTAATAACGTGGATGTTGGACAAAAAGGAGAGGTGACTAGCTAAATTACTCTGTGTAGTCCTTTTTTAAGCCCAAAAGAGATTCACCGTTTTCCGGAATCAAAAAGGGATTCAAATTTCTGTGGTCCTATATTGAGGACCCATAGCGACAGACTGATGGTGGTAATATTACTGGATTTTCAAATTATTGACGGCGAAAATTAGCGTCGTGACGGAAAAGCCCCGTGTCTTGAAATGATGGACAAAAGTTAACTTCAGAACTGAGACAAGAAGATTCCAATGGAAGATTACCCGCACGCCGGTATATATAAGCGGGATTTGAATGCTGTCATTTTGGAGTCTTCGCTTGTGAGGAATCTTACGTTGAACTGCAACGCTATTTTAGTTGGAGACAATTGAATATGAGTAAGAGTAGAATTGTTAAGTGTAATTTTAATTGCTATAGATAAGTGTTCACTTTGGACATACAATTCTGAAACAAAATTAAACCCTCACCCATTAAAATCTGTTACGAATGCTATTATATGAAATTCATCATTTGCTGCACAAGGCTCATTTATTTGTGTTTGAACGTATTTCTGACATTTGACGTCTACGGAGACATCATAAACAGAATGAGGGCTCGTCGTGAGTATTGCCTTGAGATCCATTTGTTGAGCTGAGGGGTCAGTAAATGAAAAAGGTAAACAAGAGGTGATTAATATTTTGGAAAAAATTGTGCAAAAAATTTTAGAATATCAAAAATTTTGCTTGGGTATTACAGGTTACTACCTTTGTAGTTGGTTCCATAGTATATTGTGTGAGAGTACATCACAATGGAGTTGTTTTGATCTGATAGTAGTTGTTCATCGTGTTCATCGGGGGAAAGTTTATAGTGAGGGAAAGCTGAGTTAATGAAAAATTAGCCAAGCATTTAGGACTTGAGGCCAAAACATGCATGAGAAAAAGATCATCAAAAATAGTTTGATTTTTGAAAAGTTTGTCAAGGAAGATGTTTGGGATACTTCATATTTGGTAAAGATAGAAGAGGGTTCCTGGAACAGGGCATGGTGTGATGCCCTTCAAGTTTTGACAAAGAGCTTGGAAATTCAAAAGGCAAAGGAAAATAGAAGTGAAGGAAAATGGCCAAATAGAAAACAGAAGCAAAAAGAAATGAAATGCAATTCAAAAGGACCACACCAGAAATAGAGATGCAAATTCAGAAGGAATAGAAATGACATAGGAAGAATGTGTTATAACAAAATTCCTGATCCCGGGAATTTATAAAATTGTTGTGAGTTTCGATATGAAGGACTTCGCATTCGAGCTTAGCTATTTCACACAGTGATTAGTATATGGGACAAGTCTTATGTAGATGCAAAAAAGCGATTCTTTGAAAACAAAATGAGGTGGCCACCGCCACTAATCGGGAAATCTCTGAGTCAGCCTTTAAATTAGAAATATCGATTGTGTCACGCTTAGGAAAATTATTCTCATGACTCCTTCTTAAATTTGATGTGGAACAACGAGTGAAACAAGGTGTTCGTTCTAGATCCGACAATAAGAAATCACGAAATAGTTTTCACCATTGACCTACTTATAATGGGCGTTTTATCCTTTACCTTGGAAACAAAACATGTGGTTAAGTCCAGACTGACTCAAACTATTATTAATTCTAATTCTTTCGTCCAATATGTAATTTTGAGAATTTTTTAACCAAACAAGGGAGCAAATCATTTTTTTTTTTTTACACTTCTACAATCAGACATTGGACCTTTTTAGCTACTTCAGGATTGGAAATCCGTTACTAACCAGACATCAAACAATTTATATCTTTTCCACAATGATCGTTCAAAATTTAAGCTTTTTACCTTTCATTGTCCCATAACGAGAAACTGAACAAATCTGCCATTCCTATAGTAACAAATCTTTCTGTGGATGTGCCAAATTGCTGTGCTATACAGTGAAAAGAGCAGAATAGGTTGCCATTATAGGTGGTTTTAGTCTTGTATAAGCAGTTTATAAAACCCAACCTTTAAGTGGTCCACTAATTTTCTATTTTAGCCCACTTCCTTAGGGGATTCCCAGTAATAAGATTGCGAATGAATTCGATGGACAAGGACGGTTTTTGGGTAAAATTATTTCGCTAGGAGAACGGTTAACGCTCGAACTCATAGCTAGCTATTATCCTGTGGGAACCCGCTATACTCTGTCTGTTAGTGCTGTATTCGCAGACAAATTCCCGTCTTGATAATGTCTATAAAAACTCAAGGCGGAAATTCACTTTTGTGGTAGGAAAAATAATCTCCAGATTTGGATCAAATCTTGTATTTATTTGATGTTTCAATGTTAAATTAAAGTCTGACTCAAGAACAAATCGTTCCCTTTTTTTAAAATAGATTGTAATTGCGATAATCACAAATTTTTTGTATTGATTGAGTCATCAGTTCTTCATGAAAGAGCAAAGTGTTTTAATTGTCACCCGAATAGATTCAATATTCAATGAATATTCAACGGTTATAAATAAACGGGGACTGTCTGTGTGGCGACCCTGTGGACCCTTTCTTAACTATAATGGGGAGTTGAACAAAAGCGCAATGGGCAATAAAACGTATTTTACTGTGTTATTTGCCAATCAAGGTTACCATATTCTGACTGATATCGTGTATGGAAAGCACAAGTGTATAATGTCTTCTTATAGCTTATTATCCCTAGCTACAGGGAAGCCCTTATCTCCAAATAAAACTCGTTAACGGGGAGAGTAACGCTTCGTAAATGGAGATTAAAAAAGCTGCAACCACCCAAAAACGCGTTCTTATTGGGGTTAACAAGCTGAAGCGTAACCCCAAATAACGGTCCTTATCTTAAGTTAACAAAGCTTTTATCTCGAGATAAGAAAGCTGAACACTAAATAACGGTCCTTATCTTGGGTTAATCAAGCTGAACCCCAAATAACGGTCCTTATCTATGGTTAACAAAGCTGAAGCCGAAAAACCCCAAATACGGTCCCTTTATCTCTAATACAAAGCTGAACCCCAGTTAACGGTCCTTATCTGGGGTTAACAAAGCTTATCTCTAGATAAGAACCCTTATCTAGGGATAATGCCCCTTATCTCCATAAGCCCTTTTAAACTCAGACAACAAGCTTAACCCCAAATAACGATCCTTATCTGGGGATAACAAATCTGAACCCCCAAATAGCGGGTCGTCTGATTTGGGTTCAGCTTTGGTTATCCTCCCGATAGGGCCCGTTATTTGGGGTTTAGTTTGCTAAGTCCAATAAGTAGTGTTAACCTCACGATAAGGGACGTTTAATTTTAGGGTTTTCAGCTTTGTTATCTCCTAGATAAAGCTTTGTTACTCTATATAAGGAGCCGTTATTTGGTGGTTTCGGCTTTCTTAACCCCTAGATAAGGGCCGTTATTTGGGGTTCAGATTTGTTAAGCCTCAAGATAAGGACCGTTATTTAGGGTTCAGCTTTCTAACCCTAGATACGGAGTGTTAACTCCAGATAAGGTGCGTTATGGGGTTCAGCTTTTATCTGGATGATAAGGGGATGCGCCTATCTCGAGATAAGAGACTTATCCCGAGATAAGCTTTGTTAAACCACCAGATAAGGGCCGTTATGTTGGGGTTCAGCTTGCTATCTCGGAGCATAAGCTTGTTACCGTCAGATAGGGGGCGTTATTTGGGGTTCAGCTTTGTTAACCCTAGATAAGGACCGTTAATTTGGGGTTCAGCTTGTTATCTCCCGTAACGAAGAGTTATCTTCCAGTTAAGGAGTGTCTATTTGGAGATAAGCTATGGAAGCACAAAAGTATCACTTTCTTATTATCCCTAAGATAGGGAAGCCTTATCTCCAAACACACTCCGTAACTGGAGATAACGCTTCGGTAACTGGAGATAACAAAGCTAACCATAACGAAGTCTATTGGGGTTAAAAACTGAAAACCAAATAACGGTCCTTATCTAGAGTTAACAAAGATGAACCCAATAACGGTTCCTTATCTATAGATTAACAAAGCCTGAACCCCAAAAAAACGGTCCTTATATTGAGTTAACAAGCTTATATCAGATAAGAAACCTTATTAGGATATAGGCCCTTACTCCAAATAACGCTCAGTTAACTCAAGATACAAAGCTGAACCCCCAAATAAAACGATCGTTATTTGGGGTTCAGCCTTTGTTATCTCAATAGGGGCCCGTATTGGGGTTCAGCTTGCTAACTCCAGATAAGGCATGGGTTAATCCAAGATAAGGACCGTTTATTTTGGGTTCAGCTGTGTGATCTTTAGATAAGATTTGTTAACTCTATATAAGGACCGTTATTGGGTTCAGCTTTCTTAACCTAGATAAGGGCCCGTTATTTGGGGGTTCAGATTTGTTAATCCAAGATAAGGACCGTTATTTAGGGATCAGCTTTGCTAACCATAGATAAGAGTGTTAACTCCAGATAAGGGGTGTTTATTGGGGTCAGCTTTCTTTTGGAGCTAAGGGGCCTATCTCGAGGATTAAGAGACCTTATCCCGAGACTAAGCTTGGTTAACCCAGATAGGGTAGTTATGGGGTTCAGCTTGCTATCTCGAGAATAACTTTGTTAACTTAAGATAAGGCGTGTTATTCGGGGTTAGCTTTTTAACCCAGATATGGCGCGTTATTTGGGGTTCAGCTTTGTATCTTCAGTCAACAGAGTCTGTGATTTGGAGATGAGGCTTCCTGATCTAGGGATAAGGAAAAATTATACACTTGTGCTTCATATACGTGCGTACATGGTTGTCAACGAGTTCGCGTATTGTGTGATTTGCACAAGGTGCACGTTTATTTGCATAAGTGGTTAGATCCCACTCAGAGATTTCCCAATGAGGCGCACTCACTTTTTCAAACAAATCGTTGTGTGAACTAACTAGCTCAAATCGAAGTTCTTAATAGAAAAATCCACACTTTTTATAAAATGCCTATATCACTGTTTTAATGTGCATAAATGTTTACTGCATAAAAACGGGAAAATCGATCATTGAACTTTGGATTTAAGCAAATTTCCAGGTGATATTTTAGGTTCGAGATGACGTTTTTTTATTACTACCAAAAAAACAATCTATTCGAAATCTCTGAGTACGCCTTTAAATACAGGGTTAAACAAGAAGTTCGGCTTCAGTTCGATTCGTGTGCTGTGGCTTCTATGAGAAATTTGGACCGACTTTATGATTCTGGACCATATTTGCCCGTAATCTGGAGAAAGATTCTAGTCAATTTTAAGCACATCTCCCATGACCATCGGACAAAATATGGTCCTGGAGCCCGAAAGCTTCTCTCGAAATCCATGCTAAGTATTGATGATGATGACTGGTTACTACGATGCTTTGCCAGCTGACTGAGGGCTCTGAGGATAACATGTTCTTGGATTTTTACAACAGATACTGCGTTTGTCCGCCCTTAGCGGCTGTAGTTCTATGGGTTGGTCTTGGTCACCTTCTTGTAACTAACAGTAACTGGACCTTTGTCAGTGAGATGCTGATCAATTTGGATATTTACTTTTAAGACAGTAGATTTAACCATTGTTTTAAACTGGTTCCAATGTAATCCGGGGTATTTTTAGCATGAAACAGATTTTCTCCAAATGGGCTCAAATTCTCCATGTTGTTGGATGGCAAAGTAGAATAAAATATATGTATTTTGGTGATATTGGGGGGGTTTTGGTATACATTATGGCGGGGGGAAATATTGATGTAGAGCAACGTGTCACGGGGGATCCGCTCGAGACTTGCTGACTGCAGACTAAAGATGAGGTAATGCTAACGTAGAATTTTACAGGGTCATTAAACTATGAGTACATATTGCTTTTAAAAATCAAAATATAGCATCTTTTACGCTGACCGTTACTGTCTAGCAACCAAAATTACCAGAAGATTCAATTCTCTTTCTAATCGAAATCTGAGCGCATGCATCAGTTGTTAATCTGGGTCTTAGGACGATGGCTGTTGGAATATAATCACATCCTGGGTTATTTATACAAACAACAAGTGCCCCAACGAATTGATTAAGTCTAAAATAAACGACCGTCACGCGTAGATGGAACTCCTAAGATTGCATAAAACAAAAGGAGTGTGTTGGCGAATG
Organism: Ophioderma brevispina; assembly: GCA_023653785.1. Classification (NCBI taxonomy): domain Eukaryota; kingdom Metazoa; phylum Echinodermata; class Ophiuroidea; order Amphilepidida; family Ophiodermatidae; genus Ophioderma; species Ophioderma brevispina. The sequence goes on from JAMKCH010008158.1 coordinate 170,185, forward strand.
AATGACCCGGCTCTCGTGACGGGCAAGACTATATAATAAATATCACTTTTGCTAGAACCAATAAATTTACACTGTGAAATCGAGCATACACTGTGTGGGAACATCGGCCAGGTTACCTAACGGTAGGAAGTGGAACTGTAGATCTGTTGACAACAAGACGTTCCAAAAGCGGGTCACGGTAGTAACGGATTTCAACCTCTTGAAGGGATATCGAAGATTGTTACCTCAAAGAAATTATTGTTATTTAGTAGCAAGGACTTAGGTACACAGGAATATTAACCAATTGATCAGTTCGCCATGGTAACAATCGACATCACCAGACAGAAAAGACCTGCTCGGATTACGAGGAGGAACCATGTGATTATGTTTGGGACCAGAACAACCATCCATGGTGTCAAATACGTGCCGCAATCCCAAGTTCCACGTATTAGGACGGTACAGTCTCCTATTTTTTCTAGATGGTATTATGTAACCTGTTTACCGTTACAGCGGTTTACCTTGTAAAAAAGACATAAAGTGCTCAGGACATGAGTTCGATAAACAATTTAAGCTAAATTACTGTCCCGAGTGTCAACGATATCGGTATTGCTTACCAAGACTTTTGCACAATGAAATTTTAATTTGGTACAAAAATCACCATGGTTTGTGAATATCGATATAAAACAAACCCTATGCAAGTCGTTCATTTACGGAAAGCAAAACGCAAATCAAGGGTTCGATGCAGATTTCATGTGGGTATTTGCATAAGAACACATTTTCAATTCTGGCAGAGCATATACTTGCTGAAGTCGTGTGTCGCACCAAATAACTTTTACATTAGATTTTCGGCAACGAAAATATTCAACCTCTTTGTCAACACATGCATACTTCAGAATGGTTGGGGTTTGATTCTCTTCATCCGTGTGCTGCCTAATCTTAATATTTGCAAATATGTGCAAGCACTATTTACGGTAGCCGTCCAAGTACTGTGGTAGGAGTGCATTCTGGGAATGAGCTTGAATTGCCATCGGTAACATGTATGCACAGTAAACCAGCTGAGGAAGTTAGAATTGATAATGATGCTCTTCCACTCCTCGGTGCAAAGTTGGTAGTTCAGGTAAAGTGCAACATCAAAAATAGTAAAGATTGAGTTTCCTTTCTATTGATTTTTTGCCGATAAAACCTGTTAAAATATACATTGAATAAAAGGTTGTAGCACTAAAGGAGTTCTATTTAAAGATGATTTTGGGGCGATTTCCCAGTCAAGATCTTTTTATTTAGCTTCGGGGATTTAGAGAATGGTGTTTATTATCTACTCTAGTCCTGGGGCATTTATGTATGACAAAGTTTACATTGGTTGTGAGAAAAGGCCGAGAAATAATGAAAAAGCGAACCGACGAACACCAGAAAGCGACTCAGAGGGCAACACACACAAAAATCGGCTTTCGCCGAGCAAGTGTGGAACGACCAACATAACAATGACTGGGACAAGACTACAATTCTGGACAGGAACACTAATTGGACTGAAAAGAAACTCGTGGAAGCTTTGTACATCAAATCTACCCCTAAAAACTTCAATAGGGACAAAGGAGCAGAAATTCCTCCTGAATGGGGTAGACTACTTAATCCCTCTCGACCAATGAACCGGAAACTTAATTCTGGGGTATCCTTTGACCATCTCTTATTGTTCTCGTCCCCCTTTGTTTACTGGTGTGTATATAAGGAGCAACATCATGACTGTTTAGTTTGCTCTGGTGATGGCATTCGCTCGAAAGCTCAGCCTTGCAATTTGGATGCCTCTAAGGAAAGATTATTTTCTACTCATATTTACCAACCTAGAGTACTAAGTACTTTCAAATCAGTTGTTAAACATGTCTGAGGATTGGGATTGAACTACTCTTCCCCACTGATACTTCATCTTCATCCAGCCTAGTGGCGCAGGCAGTATCGCCGCGTTGGAGAGACGGTGTAGGGAGAAGGTAGACTTCCGGGGTATTACATTTACCATCATCTACACTATAGATCCTTCGTGGTATATTGAAAGTTACAAAACACCTTTAATACTTTTCAAACTTAGACTAAACTTGCTGTAGTGTATATTAAACATCTCTGAAGCACATTGCTTTACTTTGTAATATAACCTTGTTACACCACACCACATAACAGACACCATATCTGTTGTTGTCAAGAAACAGCCATTGTCTTGTCAATTATGTGCTCGACCAGTTTACCTTATCTAAACCAATATCGAATGCATAGTCACGCTGGAATAAGCTCTCCATCTCGTTATACTCGGGCCAGTACATTCACAATAATGAATTCAACATCATGTTGGATAATTTGCGGTTTTTGTTGAAATAAAAACTGGAAATATTACAAGTAACTTGCAAGATTCCCCCTGGTAGGGATATACACATATAAACAAAGATCACGTAGGGTCATTAAAGGTAAGTCTGTCTGTACCCCAGACAAATCTGAGGAATTGGGTCAGAGATTCTCCTGACTGATGCGTACAAGAGTAAGCAGGATATAAACTTCTTTAAATGCAGCAAGGAGGCTAAGAGAATTTTTATTTTAGGTTACGTAATACTTTCTAGGTTACGTGATACTTTCAAAATTTAAGGTACTGCCTTCGGTCTTACCTTAACTGCTCTTTCCATGTGCGCATCGGGGACGCTATTTCAAATAAACATCTCCCTTTTGGCCTTCACTGTTAAAAATTTCCGTAAATTAAGAAAACAGATTTTCCGTAAATTTACGGAAAAATCTGTTTTAGAAAACAATAAAAATAAAAAACAAAAAACATAAAAAATAGCTAAAAATGTTAATTTACGGAAATATTTCAAAATTTCTGGCAGCAATATTTCCGGACTTTTTTTTTTGGTTCCGTAATTTTAAATTACGGAAAAATTCTGTTAAAATACATATTTTTTTCCATAATATGAGACAAATTTCTGTAAAATTACTGTCAAAGTTCCGTTAATTGACAGAAATTTCTGTAAATTTACCCTAAAAATGACTGGAAATACTGCTGCCAGAAATTTCCGTAAATTTACGGACATTTTTTTAACAGTGTTCCTCAGGGTTCTGTAGCTTCTCTTTTTCATAATGTATATATATTGTTTCGCATCAATCATCCTGAAGCACAATATTAATAACCATATGTATGCAGATGATGTGCACTCTATTTAACATGTGATCCAAGATTAATGGTGATGCAAACATGCTGTTGACTGTTACCTCTTTGTATTGAAGAAATCGGTTTGTGGATGCGCTGTAACAAACTCAAACTGAATGATGAACAGACATTACCATCAGGGCGAGACTGTGGATGTTTCCCAGTCCTTAGCAATCAGAAACCTTGGTGTTGTGTTTGAACAGACAATGTCCATGACTGAACATGTGAAGGTCATCACTAAGTCTGTAACTTCCACCTTTGCAATATTTACCGGATCCGTCGCTCTATCACGTTGGAGAGTTGTCATCATCCCGTCCGCTCACTGGTTTAATCTCACTTTGCCAATTGGAGTGTCGGACAGACATCGGAGTAAACTACAGATATTGCAGAACAGAGCACCCAGGCTGGTGTTCAGATATAATAGAAGGACACCAGCTACCCATTCCTTAAAGAGCTCCATTGGTTACCCATCTGTGACTGTGAGCGTGCTGTCTTTAAGCTTATGCTTTTTATCTACAAGGACATTTCAGGACAATTGCCATCACACTTAATTGTCCAAATAACTCTCTCTTTGCATATTCATGGCAGGCCCCGGGATGGCAGGCCAAGCTTGCGGTCTGAAAATGGCGACGTTGTCGACAACAACAACGCTGACGGCTAAATCTGCTTTGACAAAGTTCTCCTCATGTCTTTTTAATGCCGCCAGGTGGATAACAATTGTGAGGTTCCGAAGCGGTGCCAACCACTATCAATGCACTGACAAATACTGCAATCACACAAGAAAGAAACTCTGGTAATCTCAGTCTAAAATATGATTCCCTTGGTAAAAATCTGGTCTCTCTTGCTTAATTACCATCGTGACCCTTACGTTACATAATTAGACATGTTTTTGATCGGTCGAGCCACTACCACCGCAAATGCAAACTCTACTCATGAACCACGTGGATTTCAAGTCTCACGATGCTTTCCAATTTAATGGAAGAAACGTGAGACATCAATAGGAAAACAACAACATAGCGATTCAACAAAACCATTTTAACAACTTATATAACCCTTCATTTTGATTTTTTCAGAGGCGAAGACTTGAAGGATTTGGGAGACAATATTCCACAAGATGAGCTCGATATAACAAATCTTGCATTAAATGCAACTCACAAAATGCAAGATATGCTAATGAAATGTTCATGGCGTGGAAATGAGCAATGCGATTTTAATGACTTCAGAGAAACCATCACCGATTATGGAGTTTGCTATACCTTTAACCATCCACAAAATGAAGATAAAGTTTTGAAAGTGAACCAGCCGGGCAAGAGGCATGGATTATTTTTACGCCTGGATATTCAACAAAATGAGTATCTTCCTTTGGAAAATGGTTTAGCCGGATTCAAGGTACGTCCAGTGAATGCAATTAAAGTAACAGGAGGATACTTTTTGAGGATACAAATTTCTCTCAATTTGCACTTGATCGGTTGAAGAACACCTACCGAGAACATTTCGAAAGTTTATTAGACAAATAAGTAAAAAAGGAAAGCCAAAAACTATGTCTGCTATAGTAATCGTCCCTATAGAAATTGATTAAAAAATACTGACATTATTACATAAAGACGGAAAGACCACTTATTCACTTCAGGTATGATCTTATACATTGATAAGCATTACAAATATATGCAAAAAAACCGGGTTTGAAACAAAAAAAATGGGGCGCTTCTTTCTGACAATGTCCTTTTGTCGCTTAAAGAATGTCGACAACATAACAATGACCTTATTATCGTGCATTGTAACCCTACATAAAATATGACCATGAGTAAAATGTATGCAACTCTTCAAACCGATTTAAAAGTTTTCTTGTCAACGTATATCTAGCCTTTGAGAGCTCGGTCAAGATGTTTTGACCTCTTGGCCGTCGAGGTTGCAAATATATATATATATATATATAATATATATATATAATATATTGGGGTATTAGTAATGGTTTGTTTCACTGTCTCAATGTTCCCCAGGTATGGCCTGATGAAGACTCTGTCGAAAGCCTTGCCAATAAAAAAATCTTGTGAACTCTGGCTACGCCCGCTCGTCTTACACATTTCTCTCATTTGTATAATTTATTTTGATTTTTTTTTTTTTCTATGACGAAAAACTCCAAGCCTGTAGGGACCACCCAGGGCGCGCAAGAGGATGATGAGAGAGAGAGAGAGAAGGAGAGAGAGAGAGAAGAGAGTATTAAGTTGCTTTATATTATAGAGATATATATTTATATATATAATATATTGATATATATATAGATATATGTATATATATATATAGGTCGGGAGGGGAGGACTATCTTAGGCAGAGTGCTCAATGATTGAAAGCAGTAAGCGAGATAAATGATGAACTACTGGAACGGTAGTTGTTAGCGGAGTTTCACGCTTGTGCGATCATCAGACAACTCTGACAATTCAGTGTCTGATGATCGCACAAGCGTGAAACTCGAGTAACAACTACCGTTACAGTAGGTTCATCAATTTATGTATAGTATATATATACTCGATCGAGACAGACCGTTTCGAACTTGTGTTATATCAGTGCAACACAGAGCTATATATCGCTATCTCCTGCTGAGGGGGAAAGCGAGCGATTTTTGATATTCACTCATTACGGCGTTAGGGGGCAATAATCACCTTCCCCTTAACGCCTCCCTTTGTATTGCGATTATTCCGTCAAAAGGATATGAATATTAATTTATGCAAATGAAGGATAATCCTCTAGATAACAAAGGATATGAATATTAATTAATAAATAATATAGAGCTATTATAAACTAATGAATTATTACATGATTCCCCCTAACGACATATTAGCGATATATTATATATATATCTATATATATATATATAATATATATTATATAGATATTATATAGATAATATAAATATATATTTACACACCGAGACAATTGAAAACACAGAAAGCAAGCGATATGAATGTGGCGCATATTTGCTAGGAGTTAGTCTCCATTTATTTCCAAATTCAAATCAAATTATTCCAAATATTTATGTATCCAAATTCCAGTTTCTTTCCAATTCCAAAAAGCACTCAGCGACCACCAATGTACCAACCCACTAGGTTCCCACTCCTCAGAAATTTTGCAAAAGAAGGTACCCGCGGATCAGGAAAATGAACAGGCCTAACTACACATTCGAGGTTCCTGTTATAATCTAATGCACACTGCGACTATTAATATACTTAGCCGGTGTGTCCCACCCACAGCAATGAATGGACAAAGAAGGGTACCCGCAATAATATAGCCGAACTTCACACTTGAAGTTCCAATTAGATCCTTATTGGAATACAGACAGATTTACAACTAGTTTTGCTAAAGGAACTGACCTATCCACTAGCCTAACTTAAGTTACCATCCAATTTCATTTATTATATATATGCTTCAAGTTCAATTTATAGAAGGTTCAGATCCATTAAATGACCCAATTTCTTAAATTTCCGCACAAAACAAAGATTCAACATAATCGTAAGATGAAACAACCTCCCAAAATTATAATTACAAAATACAAAAGTCCAATAGGTTAAAAGAGCATAAGCAAAGAGATCAATAAACTCAATAAAACCTAAATTGTGAAATTAAAATACCTTCTGCTGGTCTACCACACATATGGGAAAAAGGGGAACCACCCTTGCTGTTGAGTAAAATCTTTCACTTAGGTTTTACTCAATAGAAAGGGTGCTTCTTTGTATTCAACATAAAGTAAGATATAGCGTATAAGCATTTCACTGAACTTTATTATCTTTCCAGGTAGTGTTACATCCGCCAGGTGTACGCCCATTTGTGAGGGAATATGGTTTCTCCGTAGCACCTGGTTTTGAAACCTCAGTGAGCGTCACAACTACCAAGGTATAAGGTGTGAGGCGTTTAGTGATAATTACAAAGTCACCTCTTAAACCTTCGTTTCAACGATCTTAGTAATATCATAATTTGAAAAGTACTGATATCAAATCAGTCGACGTTTGTGATTACCCTCGCGCAAAAGAGTGCATTTTCCAAAAACGGTCATTAAGATTTAGACTTCGGGACCAGCTATAGCCTTTATAAGTCTTTGTCCGATGTGTATAAGAAGGCCGTCCGAACGGGTACCGTTAAGTCTTTCATAAAGACTCAGGTTACGGCCGGAAGTTGATGCCATTTGGAATTCACAGTGCTTTTAAGTTGGCATCCCCCCACCGGTTGAAATATTTTGTTTATGATTTGGCCGAATAAAAGGATTCTACGTTTCAGTTAACATAATAAACCTTATTCTTTGGTCCAGAGTTGATAAACTCATTAAATTACTTCGAATGTAATTAATGCAATGAAGTATATTATTATCGTGTTCGTATAACTATTGTAAAAGATGGAAAAGGGAAAAAAATCTTTCAAGGATTTCTACAATACGCACTTTACATTATAGTTAACTTGAATTTATCCATTTTTTCATTACCTTATAAATGGATCTCCCTCCATAATGTCCAAAATTTGTAAAACTGATTTTCATCAAAAAATATACAAACTGAAGACGTAACGAAAACGAACGTTTGGGTTTTTTTGGCAAAATGAGATATGAAGGGTGTTGAAAAGTAATCATAGTCCGGCAGGATCCATAGTCCGGGCTTCATCATAGACGACAACGGAATAAAACGTGAAACTAATGTTGCGTGAAGGAGTCAACTGAATCGATTGCCCTTATTGTTCACTTGTTCACGGACTGTGAGCTCGGAGGACTATATCTCCTGCACATCTGCAATTAGTTGTGCAGGGCAAATCCAGGGCACAACGTCATACAGCGCATGACGGAATCAATTGTAGTAATTACCTCATTGCATCCATGGGAATTTCTATATGAAACGTATACATAAACAGCTATGCACATTCAAAAACCGATCACTGACGATTAAAAAAAAAACCGAGAGTTCCAAGGCCTCGCCACAGAAATGAGCTAATATCCGGATTAACAACAGGATGTTATCAAGTGGAGTTATATCCCTTTTTTGTGCTGCAGTGTACCAGGTGGGGCGCTCACCATGTGAAGTTTGTGCGCAGTTACAATTACAAGTTGACGTTGGACCTCAAAGCCTGCCATATCTCGGGTTTTGTGTAACTTGGGTGGTCATCCGACTAGAAAATACAGGGTTCCCAAGAAATAAGTTCCCCCTAAAATTCAAGGACATTTTGTTTCATAACTTCACTTAGAAACTACATGATTGGAAAAGTTTAACGTTTGAAGGAGGGAAACATGTGGCTCTCCCACAAAAGTCGTTGCTTTTCAAAAAAAGTCTTGCATCAACACACACTCCCTTTTTCCAAAAATGATGTCGTCAGAAAAAGTGGCACTTTACCGTTTTGAATGAGTAAGTCAAAAAAATTGTCAATTTATAACAACGATTTCATTTCCATATTCATTGCGGTCTGAAGTAAATAAGCATAAAACATTGACGCATAGGTAAACAAATAAACAAACAAGACAAATATGCAGGAAACAAACAATGAGATGTAAGCTTTACTTTCATCAGTATCAAATAAAGTCATTTTTCTATGCTCTTTTTTTGAAAGCAACAGAGGGGTAATGTTTGAAATAAGCTAATTGTTTTGTCATCCAGGGTGAGACGAATTGTCTCCATCTGCACTGATGACATGATTTTAGTAGTGTTACCATGTGCTGTTTACCAAATCTGATGATGTTCTGTGATGAATGTGATTCCAAGCTCACTGGATAATTCCACCACGTTGAGCCGGTAGCCTTCTCCTTTATGTGTCAATCTGCTTCACATTTACACAAATTTCATTTCATTATTTGTTTGTTTGTTTGTCTGCATATTTGTCTTGCTTGTTTATTTGTTTGCCTATGCGTTCATGTTTCAAGCCTATTGCTTCAGACCGCAATGAATATAAAGAAAGGAAATGACATCGTTTGTTATAAATTGATAATTCTTCAGTTTAGACCTTTGAATACGGTAAAGTGCCACTTTTTCTGACAACATCATTTTTGGAAAAAGGGAGTGTGTGTTGATGCCAAAAGTGTTTTTTGAAAAAAACGACTTTTGGGCACAGAAAATGTTTCCTCTCTTTAACACTTTTTAAAAATTCTAAACATCCAGTTCTAAGGGAAGTTATGCCAACAAAATGTCTTCGAATTTAGGAGGGGAACTTATGTTGGAACCCTTAGTTACCCTCCTACACACGATAGTATGCTGCTGTGAATTTTGCAATTTGCGACTTGAACTACGATTTGCCGATTGTCCGTGATTTTCATGGTCGAATGATCCATATATATAATAAGGTTTATTCCGTTACATTGATAGCTCAAATCAAACCCAAGGAAAAAAGGACCTCTGAATTGCAATAACTAACAATAGTTGTTTCGTTTTTTGGTTTTTGTTTTTGGTCTTTTTTTTTTTCATTTCCAAAAGTTGACAAATGGTATGTTAACCTAGGCTTAGCATTTTAAATTGTGTGTTATCTTAATTTAGTCCAATTAAGTACCGAGTCAGTCGCAATCAATTAAAGGATCTTTTTTCACATTCACGTGAATGTTTCATACTTAACATTAAATATAGATGTATAATTTGCCTCAACCGTATTCCAACTGTGAAGACCGCGGAAAAGTTTCTAATGTCTACACCCAATCAGCGTGCCTACAAGAGTGCAAGGAAACGTATGTGACAAACAAATGCAAATGCAGGGATTTCCGATACCAAGGTATGATAGACAAGTCAGCATGATCTTTACTAGATTCCATTGTTGTCTGGACTAGCTCTCATTTATGTTAAAGGCAGACTTACAGATTTCCAAAATATTTTTGTGCAATGATTAAATATTAGTCCACTAGAATTAACGATAGTCATCTTAAATGCCGAATCCAACATTTGAGATGATTCAGATGTTTGGGTTTGATGTATATAGTAAACATGTATGTAAAGTATTCAGTAGAATTTAGCTACTCTAGCTGCACACACCGAGAGCGCTACCCATGGGATTGCCACCTTTGTCATGTTTGTCAAAAATACAGCTCAATGGAAACATATTGCAACCTCATCTGAAGACTCCACCCTGGAATGACCAATGACCCAAAATTGTAGATGTCCACGTCACCAATGTCTACAAGCCATCCATGCATTTAAACAAAATTTGACCTGATTTTGAATTTCCTCCGTACTAAATTCCCCCTGATTCTACAATGTTCTCCACATTTCCCAGAAGCTGGACCCAAAAATTGTGATTCAGCATCCTTCAACTATAGAAAAAACATCTTCAAAACTTCTTACCCCAAACTTCTTCATCTGCCATAGCATACTTCTTGTTTTACTTGATGTGTCGAAAGTCATGCCTTTCATGAATAACCCCTCATAAAAAGAGCACATACGAACTCCTATATGGCAGAGCATCGGATTTGCTATCAATCCGTTCAATTGTCACTGCTCAGTTTATTGTGTTTTGAGTTCTAGCCAATTTGGTAATCAAACCAAAGTTGCAGTGGTGGTTAAGTACAGACTTGTAGTACCCGTACCCATACCCGTACCCATACCCGTACCCATACCCATACCCATGACTTTATCACATGCTGGACCCGTACCCGTACCCATGACTTTATCACATGCTGGACCCGGACCCGTACCCATGGTCTCGGACCCGTACCCATGGTCTTGGACCCGGACCCGTACCCGGACCCATGGTCTCGGACCCATACCCGTACCCATACCCATGGTCTTGGACCCGTACCCGTACCCATACCACGGTTTCGGACCCATACCGATACCCATGGTCTCAGACCCGTATCCGTCCATACCCATGGTCTTGTAACCATACCAGTTTCCATGTTGTTGCCATACTCTTACCTGTACCCTATGTAAAATAAAAAAAAACTGGCCCGGTATTCTTTGTTTTAATGGATATTAATGGAGTTTAATTTGTTTTACTTTGATGAATGTTAAAGGTGCAACAAGGGATTTTACACATCGGGTGTCCGTAAAAAAATATTTTTGCACTGAATGTTAAGCTCTCCATCTGGAAGGACTAAGCCGAGAATTAGTTCTTTGGTACAAAAAAATGAAATTTCAAATTTTGTACTTTGAAGCAAATAGAAATGTTTTATATTAAAATAATATAAGTAAACTCTAATTTACCTTTGTTTTCACTTTTCACCTTTGATACTACATTTCTGTAGCCAAATACACAAAAATCAAAATATGTATCTCTTGCTACACCTTTAATTTATACAACCAAAACTACAGTCTATCTACAGTTTTGTCACATAATTATACAGATACACCATGGATATTATAGTATGCACTATGCAGTACTATGCACCACAGAGGTATGCCTCAGTGCTTTCACAATTAATTTGTTCTGTTTGAGTGATTAACTGTCCCCAATATTGAAATAAACTTTACCCATAGGGGACACTTACATGTACTGCAACAACTAATTGGGTAGTGACATATCTTTGAAAAGTACTAGTCTGATTTCTTCCTTTTCTGCCACTTTTTCAGTTGCTAAAAAATACTTATAAGGATTCCACAGACTTACCCTTCATTCTTATAGCTATTCCTGCAAATTTCAAATCAAATATATTGACTCTTTCAGGTGGATCACTGATAGTGTCTTTAAGTTTTGGAACTCTTGCACTTATATGTACCAGGTATAATACTCAAAGGTCTGTCTGTACCATACCCAAAGACTCGTACCCATACCCATGGCACTGTACCCGTACCCGTACCCATGGGTTTTGTCGTAAGCGGGACCCGTACCCATACCCGTACCCATGGGCTTGGACCCGTACCCGTACCCATGACTTTGTCACAAGTTGGACCCGTACCCATACCCGTACCCGTGGTCTGGGACCCGAACCCGTACCCGTACCCACGGTCTCGGACCCGTACCCGTACCCATACCCATGGTCTCGGACCCGTACCCATACCCGTACCCATGATCCGTACCCACACTACAAGTCTGGTTAAGTACGATAGTTGTATCGACATAGAACTACAAAAGTCATATGTCGCAATAAAAACAAATCTATTCAAATTAAAAATAGAATTGCGGCTTTAATTTAACACTTACAGGCAAATCTGACTGCAAGTCTACATTTTAATGATTCGTATTCTAATGTGGTACTGTTATTATTTTACAGGAGATGCTTCAATCTGTGACGCTCAGAGAATGGTTGAGTGTATCTACCCAGCAGAGGGTGAGGATGCTATTGAGATCTGATATGATGTTAGGCTCCTTAATGAAAAAATAAAATGCGAAGGCCTTAGCAGACAAGAGTAGAAAGTCTAGAAATCATGCACGAAACCTTTATTTTTGTTCTATCAATATTTGAGCAAAAACGCATTTTTCGTACAAGTAAGCGTCTCATGTATAATTAAAAAATGATCATTTTATGGAACCATATTACAAGGGAATGGCCTTAGAAAATTACTTAACTTCTTATAACTTTCCATTTCGTATACTATGTTACGTGTTATCACGTTATAATGATATAGTTACAGTGTTACAGTGTTTGTATTTGAGTTGATTATTTATCGCATGTCATAAAACACATATTAAACATAATAGCCAGTAAAGTGTTGTGTTGAAGTTGGGCACTTATGAGAGGTCTCAGATCACGTGTTGAATACAAACCTCTAACACAGACACCATGGCACCTTTTACCTTAGTATACCCCATTGCAGAGATATTTTACATGCTTTTTTTCTTTGTGTTTGCAGCTTCTTTTGACACCGAAAAGAGCGATATCAGTTGTCACTGTCCAGCAGCTTGTAAAGCCAAAGTGTACAAAGCAGAGTTATCTCAGGCAGCGCTTATGAACCTTACAGAGAACCCTACAAGGTATGAAATATATCCCCATCGTATAAAACGACAACAATAGCATGATCAAGAACAACAAGTAACAACAGCAACAACAATAGCATCAATAAAATATCCCTATCCAACATGTCCAAACCAAAAGAGCAACAGCAATTACATGAAACATAGCTTTCGGTTACTAAATTACTACTTGCCACATAAGAGTGTGGTGAAAGAAGTAATCTGCCTTGTTTTAATTTGCACTGGAAATTTATTTTCGATATCGATTTTATGAGATACCACTTTTATATCAGTGCCACTCAGAAAGGTCGACGAGAGCACAGTCTCTGTCTGTCTGAGGCTTTGACAGTGTTATGCAGCAGGTGCTTGTTGTCCAGCAGAGCCTTATTCACTAGTTTGTGCGTGTGGTGTTCTCTCCGAAGCATTGCAGGTGCAATGCCTGAAGCACTGGTAGAAACTCAGATGGAGTAGGACGGAGGCAACCAGTAATGGTTCTCAAGGTCTCGTTGAATACTGTGTCCAGCTACTTTGTGTGAGAGCCCTTGCACCATGCTGGGGCGGCATATTCAGCGCTGTAGACCAGAGCCAAGGCGGTGGTGCGTAGAGTCGTTGGGCTGGCACCCATGATGATCCAGCAAGTCGGCACAGGAGGTTATTCCTCGAAGATACCTTGGTGCTTACGGACTCGAGGGGCTGCCGGTAAGTAAGCTGCCGGTCAAGCTTCACTCCCAGATAGGTTGGTGTGGGACTGTATGGCAGAGGCGCTCCATTGAGGTTGATTTGAAGCTGGTGATAAGGCTCTTTGGCGTTGAGGTGGAAGGCAGTAGCGGTGGTCTTGGCTTCGCTCAGCTTCAGTCTCCAGTTCTTGAGATATGCTGCAAGTAGGGCCATATCTGCAGTAAGTGTACTTTCTACTTCTGTCCAGCTGCTGTCCGAGTGGAGAAGGGCAGGATCGTCGGCGTAGCCATAATGTCTAGATGTTGTTTGACGCAAGTCGCTGATATACAAGTTGAACAGCATGGGAGCCAGTGCAGATCCTTGTGGTACTCTGTTCCCCAGACGACGCAGACGACTACTCTGCCCATCACTGGTCTTGAGAATAAAGCTACGGTTGGCCAGCATTATGAATTGTACAAGGTAACGATCCGGGATGGTCCTGAGAAGCTTGAGTGTCAGGCCCTGGTGCCACACGGTGTCGTATGCTGCAGTAAGGTCCACGAAGATGACGCCTGCCTTACGACACTTTTCAAAGCTTTCCTCAATATCATTTGTGAGTTTTACAATCTGGTGGACAGTGCTCCGGCCACGGCGAAATCCTGCTTGTTCGTCAGGCAGATGGGGTCCGACGACGGGCTCCAGCCGGGCCACGATCATCCTCTCAAGGAGTTTGAAGGAGACACACAGTAGTGATATTGGGCGATAGTTCTTAGGGTTGTCGACAGGCTTGTTTGGTTTGGGGAGTGCGATGATAGTAGCCCTCCTCCAGATCTTGGGTAAGGACTGGTTGGTAAGGCAACATGTGTAGAGCTCCTGGAGCCATTCAAGACATCGTGGGCCGCATTGCATCAGGAACTCAGCTGGTATGTTATCAGACCCCTGTGCCTTTCCACTCTTTAGTTGGATGATAGCAGAGGTAAGCTTATCTAGTGAGAAGGATGTTGAAAGTGACCCATTCCACGCCGGGGGCTCGACGAAGTTTGGTGATCTCTTTTTTGACAGAGCGAGTGATCCTTATCAATGTTCTTGAAACGACCATTTGCGAGGAGTTGGCAGTCACTGATAGTTTGGAAATTCTGCCGGTGAGGCGGTTTATAGTCTTCAATGCCTTCCTGCTGGAGTGAGTTGAGTCGATTCCTTGGACCCTCTCCTCCCAGCGCTCACGGCGTTTCCTGTCCAAGCAGTTTGTCAGATCTGAAGCCTTAGATGACCTGAAGTGAATAAGCTTATGTAATAAAATTATGATTTAATAATTTTCTGCCGTGCACGACAGAAAATCAAAGCATGGTTTTCTATAGGGACGATTACGATAGCAGGCAAGTTCAAAACAAATTTGCGGGTTTCTTTTACTTGTATGTCCGATAAACCTTCGAAACGTTCTCGGCCGATAATCTACAACCGATCCAGTGCAATTTGAGAGAAATTCGTATCCTCAAAAAAGTCATCTCCTGTCACTTTAACGTGATAAAATGGAAACAAAGACGCATGTAAAAGATAACGATTCTTTATTGCAATCTTGTACTGACGCTCTTTTGCATATTTTTTTTACTTTTAAAAAGTGGCGAGGAGTTATCGGAGTTCTTATCATGTTCATGTTCTTGATTAAATACCTATCGCTTTTCAACTGATTTTGTGATTTTTTGGTAATTTTTTTGGTATGCCAAATCATTGCATTCTAAGACACAATATCATCGCAATAGGCATGATATTCAGTGGCATACAGGCCTTCAAATGACGAGATAAAAAGGAAAGCACGGATTTTATGGAGAGCAGGTACTCCCGATTCCCTGAAGTGGTGGCTTACAGGGCTGTAAATAAGCTTAAATACGAGTCTTTGCATTTTTCTGGCTCCAACGGCAGATCCCTCGAAAACATGTCGTCATGTGAGTGCAACAAAGTCGTATCTGCATTTTCATGATTTTGCAGGAGAAGCATTTTTGTGTTTCATTCTTTTGTGAAAATAATTCTTACACACGATAAAAATATTTTTTTTAAATATCTTATAAATATTTCAACTAATTAAGAATTAATTGGCTAAATAAAATGGCGTAACTACACACATGATTTCCCGTGTCGTGCAACAAAGTCGTATCTACCAGTTACGACTTTGTTGCACGACACGGGAAAATTCAATTTTGAGTGCAACAAAGTCGTATCTACACCTAATTAGGCCTAATTAGCCTAATAACTCTGCAATAAATTGAGCCTTATACTTGAAATATATGTTAAATTATGCGTATTCATTTACTTTTGTAAGTTAATTAAGTACTTTGCGTAATATTGAGTGGAAAAGGTCGTAAGTACATTTGTTATAGGTTTTTAAGGTTTTTTGTGCCAAAATTAGCATAAATTAGCATAAATTTGGTAAAAAATGAAATTGCTCTTTTCACAAAATATTTTAGGATTTTTTTTTACTTATACACCTTTTTAAAAGCCATCGCTTTACAAGAAATAAAATGTCGTATCTACATACTAGTTTTCCCGTGTCGTGCAACAAAGTCGTATCTACCAGTTACGACTTTGTTGCACGACACGGGAAAATTCAATTTTGAGTGCAACAAAGTCGTATCTACACTTAAATAGGCCTATTTAGCTTAATAGCTTGAGACTGTCACCTGAAATGTATATCAAATTAAGCGTAAATAGCCATACGTTTTCATTTTATATAAATAACTCAATTTCAGTTACGACTTTGTTGCACTCACATGACGATGTAATGGCCATCATTAGTTTCAACAAAAACTTATTCCGTCCAGACAATTAACTAATGACATTTCGCTCTGATTACCAATGACATTGCTTTTTTTTTTCAGGAATAACTACCTTAATTTACGTGTGTTCTTTGAGGAACTAAGCTACCAGACCGTCACACAAGTCCACGAATATTCAACCGCCGATTTACTAAGTAAGCGTTTTATTACTAAGATTTAGTGTCCTCTCAGACTGCAGTAAAATTTTAATAAATACTGTGAATATATTTCAAACAGAGTATATGACCGAGGTCATTGTTTGATATTTCTGTTTCTTTGTTTTAAAAGGGCTTTTGGTTTATCTGTTTATATCGTGGATTTAATTATTTTAATGGCAGGGGGACCTTGTGGGACTCTAGATGGGGAGCCATCCTCTGAACTATTGTTATACATTGTATAGTATTACGCGAGCGGTGGGTCTGCAAGCTTTTGATCAAACTTCCTTAATGTGTTGTAAAAATAAGAAATAAAGGGTGATGCAGTGTGCAGTATAATGTGTCTGAGGTCGAAAAAAATCATGGGCGACGCGCAGCCGAGCCCAATTTTTTATTCCGGCCGAGGATATATTATGGGCCCATAAATGATACTGCAAACCCTTTACTTCTATTCTATTACTTAAAACAGCTTGGTTTAAAGGCCGACTCAGATTTCCTGAGGAGGGCGCCCTCAATTTCCCAAAAAATCGCTTTTTTTGCATGTACATAATGCTTGTCCGTATACTAATCACTGTGTGAAATTGCTAAACTTAAATCGAATTCCTTCATATAGAAAATCACAACTTTGTTATAAAATTCCGGATCCGGAATTTTTGTTAGACACAGTATCCTATGGGACGTAATACTACACATAAATGTTTACTGCATGAAAACGAAAAATCCGATTCATCTCAAATTTCGGAATTGTGCATTTTAGGTTACTATCTTTAGTTCTAGTTGACTATTTTTCATTATTACACAAAAAATAATATTTCGAAATCTCTGAGTCAGACTTTAATAAGGAAATGCATTTGCAACCCATTATTGCAGAATTATGTGCAGCATGCTGACCAATCAGAGTGCTGCATTTTTAATGATGGGCAGCAGATATAATAGAATTTCAGGATTTTAGCCCGTATAAAGATTTTTTGGTTAACACTAGTCCTTGGAATAATTGCTGAATTGAGATCAATTGAATTCTTCGTTCTGCCGTACTTATCCGGGTACTTATAATGACCACATTTTGGGATGTGCGCTATAAATTTTCAAAATTTGTGAGATTTATGCACAGATGTGTTGGTAATAATGTTAAGTAAACTATACCTGTGAATGGTAATGCTAAAATATGTGCATGCATCATAAAAGAAGTGATTTTGAAATTAGATTCGGGGATCCCGATCCCTTAACGGCAGCGCTGGAAATGGTAACCATTATGAAATAATAATCTCGCGAAAATGATGCTTAGGCATAAAAAAAATATGTTTGTTTGGCGTAACGGAGAAAAAATATCAGGGTCGGTCGGTCGGTAAGATTTGTTTTTATTATTTTTAGATCTTCTCAATGTTTTACTCTAAAATGAATACAAAATGCTACTATTTAAAGCTTTTTTCAATGACATAGCAAAGATCTTTATTTTACTTGTTGTAGTTGCTTTGTTGTCTTGTTTTGTTATTTTTTCGTCTTTGTGTTGGTAAAAAATATATTTTTTTTTAATTGTGGATGAAAATAATGGGTCGGTCGGCAGAATATTTTTTTTATTTTGCGCTAATTGCATAAAAAACTTTTGAGTCGGTAGGTTTTTTAGGGTCGGTCGGCTTACGCCAAACAAACAATTTTTGTATGCCTATGCCTTAGTTGACTTGTGTGAACCAGCGAAACAATGAATGGGCATTGACACGTACATATCACTCTTTCCCGGCTATTTCATATTGGAAAGACGTTTTCAACGGCCGTATTATCGGGATCTCATATTTATTATTCTAATTACAAAATTTCTTCTTATGCGATACATTGAAAAATCATGCTTTATCATTCACGGGTATAGTTTACTTGTCAATTATCAATGCAATTGTGCAGAAATCTCTTTTTTTAAATTAGGGGTGCTCTGCAAAATAAATGTGCTGTTATTGCTTCAACATAGGTTGCTGTGTATTATCATACATTTTCGAGATGTGGAAATTTACTACAAAGGTGTAATTTTCTATATAATGGCCTTCGTTTTTAAGCATTATTTGCATGTTAAAGCAAGATTTGTTAACAAAAATGAGTGTAGATTCCTCTGGAAATCTTTTCAGCTTTTTGCGATACATCATTACATACAATGAAAATTACCTGATGAATTCCCACTTGTACTTTTGAGTAAGCTATAGTTGTACAAGAATTGAGATAGGCCCCCTATGTATGCACTAAATCTGATGTATGTAGGACCGACGGCTTAACATTCTCTTCGACGGACGGGATGCTTTTAGGGCTCCTTTGCCTTTGTCGAAAATACACCATTGTGAGAAAGGAAATTGTAATTTAAAAAAGAAGCCAGAATTGAGTCTACGAATAAATCCCAACGAATGGCCCTCTCGGGTTGAAACCCTACACAAGGGACAAACATAGCTAAACAAAACGGTCTACTGCACTCTCCCTTAGCTGTAAACAAACCCGGTTTCAGATTACGCACGCTCACCTTTAATTAAAACTTGCTTTTGCAGTGGACATCGGTATCGTGATGGTTGTCTTCCTCGGAATGAGTATCCTAAGCCTAGTGGAGATCATCGACTTTCTGATAATTGTCTGTTGGAACAAATGTTGCAAATGACCAATCAACCGGTAAAGGCAACCAGAAAAGGACAGTAAAATGATCATATGTACATTTTTTTAAAAAAAGAAAGAAACGATATGTATAGTTAATCTTCAAAATTGTGTTCTTTAGTGATATATCAATTTGTGTCCGTATGCACAAGTACTACGTCAATCAAAACAAATTGTGCAAGGGTTGCAGATGAACTTGACCTTGATAAAATCACTGAATCATAGATTTGTTATTGTTGTAATAAAGTAAATCTAATATACTTCCAAATGTTGAAAAAATGAAAGAAAACTATTAAAAAATAAGCAAGATGTGACTAATTTGTAAGCACACCGCTTTTTCCTCCATTCCAATGGGATTTATACAGTTAAGCAAGAATACGTTAATGTACGATATACGGCGCGGGCCATAGCATTATGAAAGTAATGATGACCCATGCTATTTTGTTTAATTGATATGAATAGCCATGATCTCCTTCATTGATCTTCAAAAAGAATTTAATTTTCACACAAAATCTCACCCAATTAATCTTGATGTGTAAATGAAAAGGGTTTCAACACTACTACTGTAATCTAGGTATAGATAGATACAAGCTATGCCAATAAGGAACTAAACTCTTTGCAATATTCTAAACAATGGGAAGATCTTGTTTTCTTTCTCTACAACAGGTGAATTTGGTGTTTGAGATTCGTCATATCAGTTGGCCACATTGGTACTTATGAATAATTAATTGATAACCGTAGTTGAAATAATCAGGAAAAGTAGCATTAAGTTGACCAAAAGCATCACGATGTTGATATCGTATACATTCTCACAAACACAAGTTTAAGGTGTGTAAATCCCATAGGAATGGCGAAAAAAAAAAAACCCGAAAAAAAAAGGGGTGGTTTACAAAAAATGGTCCTATCTGGCTTATTTTTTAATCGATTTCTTTCATTTTTTCACCATTTGAGTAATAGTGGTGTTCTTTCATAAAAACAACAACAAATATATGATACAGAGAGAGTGATTATTAGTCAAGATCATCTTGAATCCTTGGCCACATTTTTTTTTTTGATTCACGTCGTACTAGTACAGGGCGAGTTGATGACACAAACGGAACCTAAAAAGAGAGAGGGATGTTTCGTACGGTAAAAAAATTATAGAGCACCGAAATTAATTAGGAATTGGAAGCCCTATTATTAAACTACTTTTGGTAAGGAAATCAATTCAATTGCTTTCCCGTTACCATTCCTGTTACACTTCTAAGATCTAAGGTAGTTTGAGTCCGACGCGAGGTCAGCGCGCTTATGCAATAACGAACACATCCGACAGCTGTGATTGTCCGTAATTACGAGTAAAACTCACAGCGACCACCGTACCACATTTTGTTTGCGTAAAATAACTTGTGGATTAACTTTTTGAAAGACTATAGACCCTTTTGTCTATTATCGCTTTCAATTTAGGAAACGTTCGGAGATTTAATTTAATTAATAGTGAACACCAAAGAGGTTTCTATATAGATAGAGAGGCAAAACGTTACGTAATCTTTATAGAAATTCCATCGCCTCGCATTTTTGCAAATCGGTAATGATACAATTGATGTATGTGTTTGAGGTGGCCAGGTGTAATAATAGGGCACCTGGATCATTGTGCTCAGATACTCTTTGTTCTCATAATGCATGCGCGCTCTAGGTGAAAGATGTTTCTTGAGCGGTTTATTTAAATCAGACGACTGACGTGTCATTTCATCGGTTGTGTGGCCATGGGTTAGGACAAAAGTTAAAACCACCCAATAGCACCCAACATCCAACCACTGATATTTTGCCGGATTGTTTGTATCGATTTAACATTATGTGTGTATACAACCCCAAACTAATTATTATTCCATGCAATATTCAAAATGTCAGCGCCCATCCACGGACGACTTGTTTTGAATGGGCTTCACCCCCTTTGTGAACCCCATCTTGTTGTATAGTAAATATGTCCTCCACTGCAAATCAGCGATGCGTGTTGTCGGCACATGTTCTCAAGGGATTCAAATTTTTATATTCAATGGATCGGCAATCGGGGTAATGGTAGTTGGCTTGGAACGCGCCCTTCCTTCTCCTCTCAGTTTTCCCTTGGTCAGATGCGCATTGCTTTTAAAAAAAAGATGTCAGCTAGAAGAATGAGCTGTACTTTTTGGACTTGGATAAAGCGCATATCTTGGTGATGCCGGGCCGTTGATACAGATATTGTGGACAGTTGTTGAAACAAGTAATCTGTGTTATTTTCGCCGTTGTTCCAACCCGTCAAAACATCCAGAACATATTGGAATGAAACTAATAACAATAATAATCAAGGTTTATTTAATCTCAAATCGTGGTCTGTAGGCCAAATTGCTAGAGACTTTACAACTTAATAATTATTAGACATAGACAATGCAACTTAGAGGCAGCTGCTTAAACAGCGCCATATTGCAACATTCAAACACACTATACGAAACAAACCGAATGGGAACACAGTGCAAGCTTTCATGGTTCCCTTGCCCATTTCAAATGAACCATGGATAGAGTGGTAATCAAGTTTTAATTTAAGGTGATCTCATTTTAACAGTGATAAATTTTTAATGGGTAGATCAAATCAAATAATGTTCTCATCTAAAGGTGCCCTACCCGATTACAACATTTCATTTTCTTTGTGCTTGGGGAAAGGCCATCGCCAAAATACCTTATTTCCAAAATTTTAGTTGAATCGGACATTTTAACATGAGCGGTATATCACGTGTTTTATATAAAAACAGCCATAAGATATTGTACAAAATAATTTCCGGTAAGACCAGAAAAAAGTTATCAGTATATTATCACCAAACAATAAAAACCTAAAGGTGATAATAGACTAGTAACTTAGAAACAAATTGTTTCTTTGAATCTCAACTCTGCAAAAGCAAGTCAGTGCCATTTCAGCACTAAGCGCTTACGCTCAGCTTGTGTTTGCCCAAATACCGGGTTGCCGAATATCCCTCTTATCTCCTTTCGGGCCCGGCGTTTCGACATAATAGCCGGATATTTCAGCGCAGCAGCACATTCTGATGTGATTCGAATGGTTTGATTTTAAGGAAAGTATCTGGAGATTGAAATTTGAACTTGAAGGATTCATTTGCCGCATCAACTCCGTGAAGGAACTATAAACGTTCCTTGTAATATTGGCCTATAATTTTAGTCATCCATTCAAGGTGAGAGTACAGGAGACTTATTTTAAAAGGCCACGCAGGAAAAACAAACCGATGTAATGTCTCGGAATCTGCGAATGAACCAATAGCCTGTGACAAATTGATGTTGGGGAGTTCAAAATTAATATTGGTCGACCAATGGTGTACATTTTCGCAGATTTTGCTCATACCATCCAAGCCAAACATTTAGTCCCCTAAGATTTAATAGGTAAATGATTCAAATCCCTTTCGTAAAATTACTACAATACACCAAAACTTGTACACAAGGAAGAGTAACATCACAAGCAATAAGTCTGTATCCCTTTGGTATCAAAGTAGAACAGAATTCACTGGTATTTTTTTACTACCGTAACACTTCCCGAAGGGACGACATGATACATTCCTGGATACGGAAACCCACACCGACAATACCTTTATCAGCACATCATATCTAATTTTACTTTCGCTGACTTCGCAAATTCTTTTCAAACCCAATAAGCACACACAGACATCACTTTGTACTTTGTAGTCCTTAAAAGACTGTTTTATTATTATCTAAATTCTGCCTCAACAGACTATATTTGAAGCAGCCCTGTTTTTTCAAGAATTTGCCGCACGAATGGCTCAATCTGTCCTACTGCAAAAACCCACATTGAAGCGTTGAGCTGTACGGTACCGATTCTTGGGGAATGGAAAAAAGTGGGCGCTTGGGGGTTTCAGGCGCAGTCCGACATCTAAATTAACAGACATGCGTTTTGTCTGTCATATTTTAAGCCAATCAATTTGCTGCCTTTTTCGTTTCAGGACTACCATTCTTTCTAAAGGGAGAGTATGAATGTGTCATAAAAAGCAAGAGTCACTTCCCAGTCCCTCCCCCCATGAAAGAGTGCTTCAATTTGTTCAAACCCCATTAAAGAACTTTCTTCTTTCTCTTTCCTATTTCTTCATATTTCACTTTTCCTGTGTGTCGTGCGGTTTTCCCTTTCAGGTTAACGCAATATTGGCACTTTTTTGGGGAAGAGCGCCCCCATTTTCAAATTTTATATTTTTTGCCAGTTGACGTTGGTATTTGTCTATGAAACTATACCTGCGAACGAGAATGCTAAAAATGCGTATATCACAAATAACGATTTTGTAATTAGAATTGGATCCCCGATTGGCTTCACGGCAGAGCTGGAAATGCTACGTTTATGTCCGTCCTGAAGAAATAGTGGCCACCATCAGATAAATAACCTCTAACTTCACTTGCCCGAACTATTTAAACCACTAATGGATGACGTAGACCCAGTACATGGCGCTATTTCCCGCTATTTCACATTGGAAGGACATTTCCAGCCGCCGTTGAATTATTATCGGGATCCCCGAAATAAAATTATTGTAGTACAAAATTCCTTCGTTTGCGACACTAGACATTTTCGAGCTTACCATTCACAGGTTAGTTTACTAGCCATTACCAATGCCCGTGTAAAAAAATCTCCAAATTTTTTGAAAAATGGGGCGCCCCTTCAAAAATGTGCTAATAATTGCTTTACTTCTTAACACTAGCGGGAGGCCCCGCGCTTTTTTTTTCGCGGGGCTCCCGCCAGTTGATTGAACCGGGGAGGCGATCATGAAACTGAAACGATCACACACTACGGGCAAGACCACCGCAGCCAAATACGTTTCCGTGATAAACTTTCTTTTTCCTTCTCAAAAGTACTCCTCTTGGAGCAACCCAGAGGTGTTTTGAGTAATCCCCCACAATGCACCAGTTTGGGAAATTTCACCTCATAGGGTCATGTGTCAACATATAACCCTTTCTTAACACTAAAACTTGACTTTAAACGCTCATTTTACCCACAAGCGTTAGTACTTTTTTTGCATGATTATGAAATTCCTTGTGGTTTTAACATTTTTGAACACTTTTTAGTCCTAATTACTGACATGTGTTTAGTAAGTACAGTATAGGCACACATCTTCTATGCATCATGGGATTGTTCAAAACACCTCTGGGCAACCCGTAGTTCCATCATTACAACATGCATTTTTCTCATAACTCCTCAATCCCTATAAATTCTCTGCCATCCTGCAGGTTTATGAACCGCACTTCTTCCCACCACACTCCCGTAATCGTCATTTTATTTTCCCGTAATTTCCAGCATATCCTGTAGCTTAGGCCTATGGGATGTTTCTTATTCTAATGCAACAGTAAATATTTCATCCTGTTAACTTTCCTATATTTTAATTTCTTCCTAACTACTCCCGTATCCTAACCCGTAATTCCCATCATAGGCCCTACATACGACAATTAAGCGAATAACCTGTGTTATGCATGACCCCCACACCATCTGCACTATTAAAAAGCGCCTATCATTTTGCGTGGCTAATAGCATCTCACTCGTAACCGCCCGTCGATATACGTCTCATGCGTAACCGCGCTTCGTCACAACTGCGCAACGCGTACGGGAAAGCACTGGTTAGTAACGATTATAAACAATGGGTAATTTTGCTTAGTCAACCGACCAAATTTCACGATTTTTTCACCACAGCCATTTCTTGACCGATTTCGTCCGAAATATAGTTTCGAACCCGTCCGGTATCTCATTCACCTTTCCTGTGGTTTAATTTGACGCAATTTAGAAACCAAAAACTGACGGAGCCTTTATTAACAATAACATCCATAAACATACTACCCACACAACATTAGCCAATTATAGTATGGATACATATATATGATTAGGCTATTTTTACATTTGCAAATTAGGTGGATGCTACATGATAGAATTCTTCCTGGAATTTTCTTTAAATTTGATACAAGGTATTTTCATTGGTGCTGTTCAAAATCTGTAATAAAACTAGGGGGTCACGGACCATCGTTTTGCGAGATATTTTACGTTATGAAAAAACACATTTTTTCCCGCCAAATTAGTACACAGTTCTATGGAAATATGATAAAATGAAGCTAAATCGATCACAGCAGAAACGCCTCCGGGGAATTGTTCCCATTTTAATTATGTCAGGGGCCCAACCACATGCGTCACCCAAATCCAATAAAAAATGGGGGTCACGGACTACTTTTTTTTCGTTATTCCAATTCCACGAATGTGGCCAAAAAGTGCCAAGTTGTATTTTGGTTTGCACTGGTTTTCTTCTGCAAACGCGTAATTTTACTTAACGCTTCAACATCACCGAGAGATGCGCTAGCGTATCGGTTGCGAAGAGGAGCGTATCCATTATGGAAAGACACGAGGTTATTGCCTACCTCCGCTTTCACTTTTTTTGGCCTCTATTAGTTTTTCTTCAAAAAACCGTAATGATTTGCTCTGGCTTTGGCTATATGAAGTGCAAGTTCGAAGAGGTAACACAGTTAAAAACTAACGTTTATACTTTAGAAATGTTTCATGCGTTTATTCATATAGCCTTCCATCATTTTCTTTATTTAATTTTATATGCTACCCAAAACGTTGCAACTGTTTAAACACAGTAATGGTAATTTTTTGCTGTGGTTGGTCGTTAGAGTTTTATCTTTTTTACTTTTTCCTTATTTTTGGGGTTTTTCGAATTAAATGCTTAAAAAGGAATAAAGAAATCAGTAGATGTTTAGTTCTTTTGTTTATACACAGTATCCCATGGCACATTCAGGGACAAGTTAACCCTGAAAGAAAGGTACGTACCTAATTCTCACACTTTCTGAGTTTTTGCTGCATAGCTTGTTACCGACTTCCCAACATCTCTATCATTTAAGGTCATTTAACCCAATTTTTAAAAAAAATACAGAATTTGTTTTTTTGTCGATCTGAAAAATTCATCAACAAAGAGGTCCATTTGGAATATTTTATGTCTTAACTGTTGAATATGGAGAACTTCAAAGCATTTTTACAAGCTAAAATCAGCTTTGATTTCATTTGATAAACATGCTATTTATTTATATTTCAATCGGTCAATCGTATACTCTCAAGCATAATGGTGCAATAAATGAATACATCAATAAACAAGATAAAATAAATCCTGGTATCGTTGACATGTGGAGGTTTTTTCTCCACTAACTTGCATTCAGATTTGTCCAAATTGGAGCTTAACATCAACAACTCCCAACTTTCAAATCTAATGTCGTAGGCCTATACATTTTTCATTCAAAAGCATCTAGGCAATGGCTGTTCTGAACACTTACATGTAGTGTGTGAAACTCTGGTTGCATTGTTCTCTTTTCCTCCCTCTATATTGTTTTAGAGGCCTGTTTGGTGCCCGACATCCTGCCAATATTCGGATAATGGCCAGGGAGATGGTCATAGAAGAACGGTGCATTAACACTTTGGTTTTTAAATTTCGCGCACATGAAATGAAACGCAATATAATTATGCAATATTTGGCTGCGTTGCGCATTCGCAGAAAACTTCGGCGTCATGTCGCGAAAAAGGACTGATGGTGTTGCTATGGCTGTAAATCTACTTGAAGATGACGCGCTGCCCCTGCGCGTACGACCGTAGAACGGCTGTGCACACGATCATGCGGCCCACCTTAAATATTAAGTACCAATTTTTTAAATGATGAACAAAAACAACACCCTAAAATACTATCAATTTAAAAAAAAAAAAATTATTAATAGTGTCATTTCTAATTTTGTAATCGTGAGCTTCTAGTAAATATATAAAATGATTGTTCCATTTTCAATCCGCAAATGAAATATTAAGTGCCAAAAAATTAAAACACCTAAAAATCTAATTAAAAATATCAGTCTTTTTATTAATCTGCGTCATTTTTCTATGTGTAATCGTTTAGCTCCTATTTTGAAAAAAGGAAACCAAAAGAAAGAAATTCTATATACAACGGAATTGGTGTACGTGAGTTCCCCTTACGAACTCTTCAGTACGAAAAAAAAGAAGTGAAACTGTAAAAAAATTGCTCTTTTAGTTTCAAAAATTACCAGGCAGGTTTTGCTTAGTAATAATATTTAATAGAGAACAACAAAAACATATATCACTAACAGACTAGGCATTAGTGGCAAACTTAAATGTTTTTGTCCCTATCTGTGCCCATTTGAGTTTTGGTCTCTATCCAAGAACTGACGCGGGCCCGAAGTTGCTTAACTAACCGTATTTAGACCATGATCTGGCCGTGTACGATATGAGGGCACTTGACGTTTTTTAGCGTTAAACTAATACTGATCTTTGTACTGAGATGTGTTTTTAAAAACACAAACGAATATTAATATTTAATTTAAAGAGAACACTCTCTACAATTAATATTCATTTATCACTAACACAATACTAAAACAGGTGCTTGAATTTTTTTTCAAAAAAAGCTGCAGACATAACATATAGCGGATTTTTTTTTTAGTTGTTGCCAAATTGACGGCCAAGAAACACTGGCCACCGAGTGTCTAGCAGGTATCCAGTCACTTCGAAGGATTGCAAACTCGACCGACATCAACTTGACGGTCATCCAACTCGACGGACAACCATTCACGCCGTCATACCTAGTTCGCAATGGCAACCCTACAGGCAAATCAACGCATTCTTTAAAATCGAATCTTACGTTTTCGTTACGATCCGAACTCGCTCTACCTTTTTAGGTTTGCAGAGAGTGTACTTAAGATGTGTAGCAGCATATTTACTGATTCCAAATACAACTCAGATAAAAGTACTCACCCAAGTTGTGCTAATGTTCTTATAATACAAATCGACAGTGATTTGGCAAAAAAATGGCTTAGAAATAAACAAAATATACATCTACCAATTTGATTTCATATGTTGAGTAATGGCCGCTAGTATTGCCGCTGCAGCCGCGCTGTCGTCACTGTTATGGAACTATACAATTAATTAGGAAAGGATTTCCCCTGAATTGTGTATCGCAGAATTACTAATCATGAATTATGCAATTTATTATGATGATAAAAGACATTCTCAGGTAAGTGTGTTTGCCTTGTTTTACGAGCGAGGATAATACGAAACAAATTTTTTAGCTCCGAATATTTGCTAAACTTTTTTTTCCTTTCGGAGGCCTATTTATTAATTTACACTGCTACATGTTATGATACGGAAGTAGTGCTTCTACGTGCTGCGAGGAAGTACGCCCAATAAAAAAGTTCATCACGGTGAGAAGCCGGGTTAGAAGTCCTTTTACTAGTCATACCAGCTAAACGGGTAACCAACTCGACCGTCTAATGCCAACTCGACCGGAATTTTTGTATACACGGAGCACGGTATCCGCTCATCTATAACTTGGAATTAAGGGGGCATCTACCATCATTTTGAGCATATGTAGTCAAATTGAGTTGTTGCTTTATTTTAAAAAAAGTCATAAAAATAATATTATACAAATCTCTAGTCAGCCGTTATCAAATGTTAGGGAAAATCTAAAATATATCTAAAAATCTAATGTACATCTCGTCGAAGTATATCTGAGTGAATTGGCCGTTCTGTTGTGGAAATATAAAACAGCTTTTAAAAAACGATGTACGGACTAAAAGAATATACATAAATATTAATCTCAGGGACGGATTGTTCACATGTTTTACTATCATTAGCAACGTAAGGCAATCTCTACATTGTACTCTTGGTTGAAACATGAAATCGGCGCAGAACAGCGACAGAAAAGTCAGTATCGTGTTGATCAGTCTTTCATCGTGATCGATCGCACCTACATGCAAATGTTTGGAACAATGACAATCGACGTGCCATCCGGTTGCCCCAGGGATTAATAGTGGTGCACACCCGAATGCATTATTGTGTATGCTCTCCAATTTCTAATTTCTGCGATAGTTCAACTAACTTCAACTCTCCTATCGCAAGTTGTTCTCACTAATCTCTAGACATACCAGGGTCCAGGAAACTTCAACGAGGCGGCGAAACTTGCATACTCTGTAATTGTATGCTATCCAATCGCTGGGTGCTATCTTACAACGGTTCCATTGCCAATTTCTATAGGCCCCTACTATCATTATAATGGAACAATCCATCCGGAACCCACATTACATTCATCTTAACTTTGGAATTAAACATTTAGATTACATTTATAATTACTACACAGTAGTAGTATACTTAAAAATCGTAATCTAATATATATATATATCGAAATCTATGAGTCGGCCTTTTAAGATGACCAAACACACAAAGTTAGAAAAAAAAACACTGGCATCCTTAAAATCTTTCGGCTCTTAAAGTCGAGATTGGATAGGACTAAAGATTTAATTTATATATGAATCGACTAATTCTTAATGAAAAAAATGCATATCTTTATCCGATTAAATACATTACACGGTCGAGTTGGCACGCGATCGGTTCGAAGTTGGTACTTTACCGCGATAGGCGTCGGTTGGCATTTGACGGTTTCGAGTTGTTTATCGGTCGAGCTGGTATGGCGGTCGACTTGGTTGTTCGTCGAGTTGGATGACCGTCGAGTTGAATCGGTGAGTTTGCAAATCCGTTCGAAGTGACGACATTAGTCCAGCTTAACCCGTAAAATAACAGCAAAAAAAAAAGCACTTTGTCGTCGATTTCTCCTGGGGGGTTCCTCGGTTATACAAATGATCTTACACATCCAAGAAACATCGTCAGGTAGTGTTTTGTTCAGAAGGTTTACCGTTGCTAAGACCTAAAAATAGAACAATTTTCAAATAATGCGGGTATAAAATGATCGACGAGTGTGATGTTTGCATCCGGGGGCTTTTATCACATATCACAGTACTATTGCACAGTTCTAATATGTTTTTACTAATACCGCGGGGTATTAATTAGGGACTTTGACCTTGTAGGTTCCGCCGCAACAGCGTCCCACCAACTCGCTAGTTAGTTTTATTTGTTATGGTAATCAGCGAAAATAACCGTGTTCGTGCCGATTGGAAATAAATTACGGGACAGCTGTAGCTGGGCGTGCAATGGATAACATCATTTGAATGTTACCGAACGAACGGACGAACGAAACACAACAGAGTTTCAGGGCGATTGTAGGAGCTTGCTTCGCAGCTCAACAAATTTATGGTCACTCAAATCAATTTACAGGTAAAAGATAGTAAAGAAATGTACCGCATGTCTGAAGAAAGACCGTACTTTTGTGTGTGAGTGTATGTATCCTGGATGAGAGTGAGGCTATGCTGTATGAAGATTCGTTTTGATTCGAAGTCATACTCAGGAGGATTCAAGCAAGTGTTCCAATTGAAGTACAAGATGAAAGATCCGCCAATTATTTAATTAAACGTTGTTATACTTATGTGAACACAATTGGACTTGGACATGCACAATGATTCCCGATCACAGCCAATACACATAACGAAACTATGTTTTATTTGGCCACTCAAACCTTTGTACAAGAGATAATTAGCCACAAAAGCAAATTATGAAACTCCTGACATCACTGCAAACCGACTTAACTTTTATCACCGGATAATTCATTGGTTTAAGAACTGAATTCATCAGTGTCCAGTAGTAAGCCGAATTCTGTGCAGTAACTTTGTTACCATGACCACAATATTATGTTTTGTTAATGGTAACGAAGCGAGACCTGCCTCCATAGGTTTTTTTTTTTTTTTTTTTTTTTTTTTTTTTATTAAAACTTCTTTTCTAAGGGTAACCTCAATCGTGTCCAGCAATGCTTTCCACAAGGGCCCCCTGCTTTCTTAAATTAAAAGTACATACAAAATTAATAAAATGATAATTTTTTTATTAAAATACATATATTAAATATACAGGAAGAATTGGTACAACAAACCAAGGTACTTACAGCTCAGAATATAAATTATTAACTAATGCTCACAAAGTACACAAAAGCATGCAAAATATTACATAGAAGGCCGAAGTAAATACAAGATTTAAAAAATGAAGCACCTATCATAATGACACCCAAAAGTAATACCTGCGCCTAAAGGGGTGTGTTAAAGGCCTACAGAACATTAAACAAAAATAATATTACATACCAGAGCCCTAAATATTTTTAAATTCTTCTTGAACTAAGCGATGCATTATGAAATTTCTACCATAGTTCTCGGTATAGGTGTTCCACAATCTGGCCCCGGAGTTCAAAAATGTACGCTTACACCATTCGTTTGATAACGTGGTAGCCAAAGATAATTAGCACCCTGCAGACGGTATTATAGCAATGGCATTACGATTTTGGAGTTTAATAAAAGAATATTCGACGGTGCCATGTTGTGGAACACTTATACATAAGAATAGATTTGAAATAGTTAGCACGTTCATATACATTCATCCAATTTAGATCCTTATAAATTTCATTCGACTGTTTTTCCCTAATTTGTATCAAGAGGGAAGTCTGGCTGCATGGTTTTGCAGTATTTGACAATTATGTTTACCAGTTTTTTGGCGGCACGGGCGTGGCATAGCCATACGGGACAACAGTAATCAATATTGAGGCAAGGACAATGGCATGACACATATTCCTTGTATTCTGATAATTACTTGTCTGAGACGTTTTATGATCCGATCTTTTGAGATAAGTTGCTGTATGCACAGTCCATTTTAACTGTGGATTCAAACCACATGCCTTAAATATTTAAGACGTAAACAAGCTCCAAATTTCGTGTTTAAGACAAATATCAAGGGTGGTTGTATTATCACTTTTGAGAGAACAAAACAAATCACCTTGGTTTTAGAGGCGTTAATCGTAAGTTTGTTAACATGCCATCCAATCAGCAATTTAACAAGCTCCAGTTAGAAACCTTTTCAATGTCAGACCTAGCTTGGATTTACACATGATGGCTGTCTCATCAGCATAAAGAGCAACCTGCTTTCAGTAAGGACATCAGGCAGGTCATTGATAAAAATAATAAAAAGTAAAGGGCCCAAAATGGAGCCCTGTGGCACACCAACACTCACCGGCAATAGGTCCGAGCTGATGTTATCAATTACAGTACATTGTTGGCGGTTACTAAGGTAGTTCAAAAACCAATTCCATTGATTACCTATGACACCATGATGTTTTAACTTAGAAGCACCTGATGGTTAACAGTGTCAAACGCCTTTTTTAGATCTAAAAAAACAGCGCCGGTAATATCCCCATTATCCATATTATGGAGTAGGTAATCCGTTACATCGGTGATTGCAGTCAAGGTGGAATGCTGCTCTCTGAAGCCTGATTGGTTTTTACACAGAAGTGCGTTTGTTTGTAATGATCACAGACCTGGTTAAGGATTGAACCCTCACATCAATATCCACCCCAATGGAAATATACAAGAACTCTCACTTAATTTGAAACCGATTATAGCACTAAACCAGTGACTTTTTAATTAACGCATTACTGAAATGCATTAAACGATAGATTTAAAGCTATCCTGTCTCGTGGTGTGATTAATTTCCAGTCTGAATCGTCATTTGACTGTTTTGGTTATAGCGATCCAAACACTTGAATTACTGCACCTTCACGCACACACACACACACACACACAAACACACTAATAAACTTCAAGGAAGTTTAACACTTGATATGAAAATCTTTATAAATTGTGTATATCTATTTTCGCAATATTCTAGACAAGAAATATCCACTAAAACATGATGCGCAAGTGCTGAAGAGAGGAAAAACAAAATTAACTCGCCAAAAGTAAGCTTTAAATACTGACTCACTCTCAATCTTGGTCTCATTTTTTTAAAAAAAGTAGATAAGCTAACCTACAGATTACATACGATTATTATTATTATGAATAATAAAAGGGGACAGACCTGTGTATACAGGAATGCTCATCTCTCTTTCGAAGAGAGAGCCAGACTGGGCCAGACTCCACCATAAAACAGGGGGAGGACACGATCTGCTTGATTTGGGCATTAGGGATTTCCAAACGGTAATTTGGGGAATTGCTACGTGCATTTACACTGGCAGTCTTGATCCCAGTGACATTACAAAATCATCTCTTAAACCTTTGTTCAAAAGATCTTAGTAATATCATGATAATTTAGGGAAAATATTGACTTCAAAATCCGTCGGGGTTAGTGGATTAACCCCGCTGCAAAATAGTGTAATTTCCAATAACGGTCATTCAGATTTAAATATTCGTGACCAGGCCTAGTCTTTGGTCAAGTCTGTGTGTAACCGTTCGATATGCGTAAGAGCGCCCTCCTATCGTTAAGTCTTTGAAACAGACTAGCACCCGGAAGTTGATGCAATTTTGAATTCGCTGTTGCTGTTAGGTTGGCATGTCCTACCCCCCATAAAATGTCGCTGTAGGGGGATCGCTACAACATTTAATAA
>JAMKCH010008159.1:0-33662 GCA_023653785.1 Ophioderma brevispina
CCACACCACCTAACAGCTCATACTTATCGTCAAATTGTGTAGTACGCAATACGGAATTATTGTGCCAACTTAACTCGTTTTCGGTTACGCTACCTAACCAGCATAGTAAATATTGTGTTATCTGCAGGTTTTCTTTCCAGGTTACAACCTTCGTCAAGCAGCAAGTACACCTGGGTTGAGAAAAACCTTGTCTTGATAAGAATATGTTTGTGATATAGACCCCTGTTGCAAGCTCATATCTAAATTTGGATTAAGAAAGGGTGTCACTTCACAGATACTTTATCATGTTAACAATCATGAACTTTCAGAACTACTGCAGTCTGTATGTAAACACTGCATAGTGCTGAGACTGTGCTCGTTAATGTTGTTTTTCATAGTGACTTCCAGAACATGCCATGGGGAAAAAAAATAACCATAAAAGCTATGTTGCCATGATGTGTTCTTTGTCGCAGGCGTTGGCACGTTGGCCATTGAAATACTTTGAGCCGCATGGATTTAGAGGATCTGTGCGTGACTGGTTTGCATCATATTTTAAGAGAGACGGCACATTTGAAAAATAGTGCGCCGCAAGATTTTTCAAAACGATATTTTTTGCATGTTGTAAGGCTTTTATATACTAGTACAAAAGCCCTCACCCAATGATTAAGACCAAATCAGCTTCCTTATGGGGAAAACAGAACGATTTTTATAATTTAAACGTCGCCGGCGACATTAAATTCAGCAGACAACGAAAATGACGTTTAACACAAGAACACGCACGCCCGTATGCATGTTTCCCACTCTATGCAACACTGTTTGATCGGTCTAGAACTTTGTGGTTTTAATATTAGCGAGTACGATTCAAAAATTGCATGGAATATCCACATTTTGTTTTTGATTAAAGTTATGAAAACTTAAAGTTGGCCGACAAATTACCTGGATGTCTTTATCCTATCATCATTCCTATCTGTTTTGGGGTATGTTTTTTTATGTGTAAAATAGATCTCTGTTCTTTCCAATGGCCTATACTAACATTAAGGACATATTGGAGAAATTTCATATTTTTGAAATTGGCCAGTGCCGCTTTAAGATAGATCTTGTCGTATTTCTGTATGCGTGATACTCTGGCATACCCAGCCTAAATATAGTTTACCATCAAGGGTTTTGTCGTTTTACACACCGCTGTCACCACCGGATGAACACCAATTTAATGCTAATGACTCCATGTGGTAAACTGGATGTCATTAGACGTCAATGTTAGTTCCGTTAAACTCCCCATGTATGGTTACTTCTTTTTTGCACCATTCTATCTTATTTACGTATTATATGTCAAAGATTTCAAAGGTCAACAGAGTAACAGAATCCAATGGCTATACATACACTGTGCTCATAAAATTGTTGTTTTTCCCTTCAGACCTAAGCTTAAACGTAGTTCTATTTGAAACGACTCAGTAATCATATTAGAATAGAGTAGGTGAATGATTACAAATGAGTCCCCACTACCCAGATGAAGTGAATCCATGCATAATTTTGAATCACGTAACAATGCCCTTTTGTTGGGACTTAAATGCCAGACGTCTGTTGTTTGTTCCTTTTCCCTGCTCCAAGCCTGTTTGTCATTTGAGCCAATGTTTTTTAGATTTGGGTGTTACCTTTAGAAAAACCAAAAAAACGCACGAGGTTCCCTACGCCCTCCTCGTCAACGGCATTGTCAATAATACGCCGAAGAGTGCTTACACTCCACTGTGATGGTAGCAAAACCCAGCACGTCCCTTATTTCCCTCGGGATATCCGGGTCTGCAAATCCTCAGACATCATCGAGGAGGTTCCGATTTGTCACTAAAATCTCAAACGACCCCCGAGTTGACTACCATACGAGATGATCGCCGCTGCTTAATCTGTGCCGTAGAGCCGCGGAAAATGCCAACAAGCCATCTTTGTGTGGAGAAGACGCTATGGAATCAACGTTTCCCGCCAAACTATAAATCGGAGAATGGTATCAAGCAAGACGAATGACCAAATGTCCACGCCTAACCGGTTCACCACAAGTTTCTCGATCTCGTGGGCTAGGGAGCACAGAAGATTACAGTCTCGGGACACTGGTGAATGTTGTCTTTATGTTCAAGAGCCGCTATATCATTGACCGTCAAGATGTGAAGACAAAGTGTTTGTCGATTACGTGGTGAGAAAACCACGCCTGTTACATGCAAGAAGGGTTTATGCAAACAAGTTTTTCGGCTGCGACACGACAACGCCTACGCCACACAGAGCCGATTGTATTGAGACGTTCTTGGCGGCAGAAGGGATGGAGCAGATACTATGGCCGCTTGCACCACCTAATATGAACCCTATCGAGCATGCCGATCTTTAGGTCGAGCCACCAATGACAGGGATAATCTTCCTCAACTCTACAGGATTAAAGACACTATCAGTGATTTGAAAAATATTTGAAATTTTGCGGAATAGCTTCAAAGTGAAGGATAAGTCTTTAGAATTCTCATAAGTTACCCTTTTCCAGCTGTAGAATTGAAAGAAAGGAAGAAAACGGCAGTGTTCCAGATACGATTCTCCATTCAATTACGTGTTGTAGTTAATGTCCGTTCGGACAGTAATGACTAAATCTCCGATTCTGTCCTATTAGGTTGCTTCTGGTCTTTATCATTTGCAGGGGATGTTAGGACACCTTACTTGTTACGTACCTGCTAAAATCTGATTTTTGATGATTTTTTTCGATTGCTGAGTTAGCAAGTCACTGATAGTGCTTTAAGCAGGCTCAGGGGGGGGGGGGGGGGGGGGGGGGGGGGGGGGGGGGGGGGGGGGGGGGGGGGGGGGGGGGGGGGGGGGGGGGGGGGGGGGGGGGGGGGGGGGGGGGGGGGGGGGGGGGGGGGGGGGGGGGGGGGGTGGGGGGGGGGGGGGGGGGGGGGGGGGGGGGTGTACGAGTGAATGGGACTCTCTGCCTCTGAACATCATAAACAACCTTGGTGGACAGTAATGCCGCGACCTCTTGACGCAGCGATTCATGGCAGGGGTGGCTATACTCGATATTAGTGACTGATTGGCATTTAAAACAGTACTATTGAACATCCTATGCATAAATCACTCCCCAAAAACTGTGGTACTGTAAAACGGACTAATACGAAAATTTGTTTACAAAATCCCCATTAATCTGCTGCTCATACAAATACCCCCGTTTTGGGGCCTTTCAGGCTAAGGACACGGTTCGTTCGCGAACTTCGCGAACCCTACGTGTATACTACTCATGCGCATGTCCTACATACTAGACCTTTTCAACCATTTCACTGCTTGGATAGTTGTATCTCACTCAGGCATGACGTATAATGCACTTAGATTTACGACTGATTTCGGGACGAACCCACAGTTCGTAAAGGGTTAATTGTGGACGAAGTTCATGGTAATATGTTCGAAGAGACGGACCATTCAAGTAGTGTTGTCGATATACACCCTAAGATAATCATAATCATAAACTGAGATCATTCCGTAAAAAGTGGTAAAAAATGTTTTCTTCCCAACTTTATGAAGACAACAGTGTATTGTTCACAATCCTGAAAAGTGAACATTCCAGATACGTAAAACTATTTTTTTGGAACAAATCCATTGGGGGGTTTGGGGTGGTCCCCCCTTTGAATTCAAAAAACCCCAAACAATTTTAAAAAACATTTTTATTTTTTATTAAATAATCAAGACCATAACCCTAATCAAAAAATAAAAGATAATTTGTTGCATGTACAACTTCGAAAGGGGGGCTATATTGGAACTCTTGTCCCATTCTTTTAGCCCCTTAACTATCTACAATTTGCATCAAATAATTTTACCAAGTTAGAGGCACTTTTTTACCCACTAAGCCATATTTACCGTATAACGCCAAAGAAATGGGTCGTAGCTAGTAAACTTTACCATTTTCTGAACTTGATCGATTCGAAGAACTACTTGGAATTTTTGCAAACTACAGCATATTTTAAAATTGGACCCTGGTTAACTCAATCCCCGCCCTGAATTCGACGATCAACACAAAATTCAACCTCGTTTTTTCTGATTTTCGCATACATTTATTGTTGTCTAAAAAAATTAACATTAAAAGCAAATTACACATTTTTTGAAAGCGCCCCCAATTTTTCAAAAATTTGTAGTTTTTACACGGTTGCATTGTAACGTGGCTATTAAACTATACCTGTGAATGGTTAAGCTCGAAAATGTCCTATTTGTCACACACGAAGGAATATCCCCGATATAATTCAACGGCTGCTGGAACGCCTTCGAATGTGAAATAGCCGGAAATAGCGCCATGTTACGTTCACCTACGCTCATCCAATTGTTGTTAATAGTTCAGCAAGTCCCAAGTTATAGTTATTTTCTCGAGGTGGCCTTAACTATTTCATCATGGACGGAACATAAACGTACATTTTCCAGCTCTGCCGTTAAGTCAATCTGGGATCCCAATTTTAATTACAAAATCGCTTATTTTTGATAAATGCGCATTTTTTAGCATCTCGGTCGCAGGTATATAGTTTTCCCTATACAATTACAACGTAACTGTGCAAAAATATCAGATTTTGAAAAATTGGGGGCGCTCTTCAAAAATGTGCCATATTGCTTTAACTCCACGAAAACACATTGGCCCCTTCACTATTATGTGCTCTGTGGGCGACAATAGCAAGGCCAAACAGCGTAACTCCGTAACCGCTCATAAATGGAGACCGGCTTAGAATTTAGGTTTAGCACTTCGAAGGAGGGCAGTGCGTCTTCACGCCCTACGTTTAGCAGTTTCTTCGCCCTTCACTACGTTTAGCATGTGATTCGTCCTTCACACTTTCATTTTGGTCATTGGTACTAACTTTTCCTTTGAGATAATATTCCTTGTATCCAATATAACTTGTTGTGACTAAGTATTTGTTGTACTAATCTTAAAATCATTAATTTAATTAGTGGCTTGAGTCCTTGTACAATTGTGTCATATATTGAATGGTATTCTTTCCAAATGCAATTATTATTTTGTATGCACAATATTACGGCTTATTTTTAACCTGTTTATTTGTACTATGACTTGGAATGTGAATGCTAAAGGATGAATAAGTTTGAATGGCTGTGAATTGATTTTCGATTGAATTGGGTGTCCAAATCGAACTCTGATTAGTTGATATATGTACCTAATGATTGTATATCTTTAATTAAAGCGGTTCATTGTCAATCAGACCGTAAGTCAAGCAGTGCCTGCAATGGGATCTTTGTGCATGATTTCTCAGCCAAGTGTCAGTGAGAAATCTTTGTGATTTACAAATTCTCCAAAATAAAGTAAAAAAGCAGAGATTTATACCCGGAGCTTCGAACAAAAAATGATAAAAATCATGTGGTGGTATTGTGTTTCTAGCATAGATGTGCTAAACATCGCCAACAAGTGGTTGACTTGAAATCGTGTATTAAAGACAAAAGAGCACATTTATCTGATTACTAGATTGTATGGTGCGCATCGAAAATTCAACTTAAGATAAAAACAAAACCTTTCCCTGCAATGTCCAGCTTTGAAACGCGATAATTTACGGCGTAGTCCCAGAGGGTGTTTTGAGTCAATCCACAATGCATCAGTTTTGGGAAATTTCAACTCAAAGGGTCATG
Source organism: Ophioderma brevispina (assembly GCA_023653785.1). NCBI lineage: Eukaryota > Metazoa > Echinodermata > Ophiuroidea > Amphilepidida > Ophiodermatidae > Ophioderma > Ophioderma brevispina. The sequence continues at coordinate 5,611 of JAMKCH010008159.1, forward strand.
TGATCACATAAAAAAGCCTATTCTAAAACATAAAAACCATGACTTTAATGCTCATTTTAGCCCACAAGGCATAGACTTAGGAATTGTTTGCATGATTCTGAACTGTCTTGTGGTTCTTAAACTTGGAAACACATTTATCCTAGTACTGGCATGTGTTTAGTACATTATGGTATAGGCACATTGATATGCATCATGGGGATGATTCAAAACACATTGGGTGTATTCCGTAAAGGTGTCCGAAAGAAGTGTCAGATGAGGCACCTTACGGACACACCCAGTTTGACCTCAAACACGTAAATTGTTGACCTTTGTTTATCTGTACAGCTGCTTAGTGTGCAGAGAGCGTCTTCATTTACGTGTCAAGTGCGGGAAACGGTATGAAAGAAATTTCTCACAGCTTCATTATTTAGTGATTTTTTTCTTCATGAAAGTAGGGTAATGGAAATATACATTTTAAAAGTAATGCAACTCCTTTTTGAGTATGTTTTTTTCATTAAAGTAAAAGTTGTAATGGAAAATACATTTCAAAAGCTAATGCATCCCCATTTTTAGTGATTTTTTTCTTGTTAAGGTAGTGTAAAGGGAAATATCATTTTAAAAGCTGAAGGCAATCCCAATTTCGCTGCTTATTGAGTTAAAATCATTTGGACTGGACCTGGGCAAATATTGTATGGGCTAACAAGACGACATTAAATACACATTTAGTTCTTTGTGTGCCTAGCAGATAGAAATATAATAAAATACTATAGGATAAGTCTATGATAATGCTGGTTAAAGACAAAAAATCAATTTACGAAATGCCCTTCGTCTCATATTCTGGCATCAGAATACCGTGAATTCCTGATTTCAATGACAAAACTTTGATAGCTATGTGGCTTATAGTACAAAAATAACTGGTGTCCAACGCCTCCTTGTGATACAAAAATCTACAAATTATAGTCATTAATGCATCCTTTTCAAAAAAAGCCGATTAATTTCAATATACTTTACACGAGGTGGCCGGTTTTAATTTACCTCCACTCATACCACCGCCCTTACTCCCTCCTTCACTAAGAAGCCCGATTCATGCACGCCATCCTCACCAACCGCCTACTCCTCCTCCTCCATTGCTTCTTGCTCTATCCAAGTCTTCTTTGGACGTCCTCTTCTCTTCAAACTTTCCCAACTCGAACTCAAACGCCCTCCTAAACATGCTCGTCTACCTTCCTCCTCGCACTTGCCCATACCAACGTTCACCATTCGCCTTCGCCAATCCGTCTACCGCTTCTTCCAACCCACATCTGCATCAAGAAGTTCCTTAAACCCCACACAATCGCTCTCTTCAAATTGCTCTCTCTATTCTCCTCAGAAGCCCCATCTCATTTTCGCTCAAAACCTGTCTCGCTCCCATATACAGCATCCCTGATCTCACCACCTCTTATACCATAGCTTTCATCTTCAAAGGATAATCTTTTCCTTGCAGCACAACTCCCACTCCCTAACTTTCGTCCACACTACCTCACTCTAAGCTGTCACACACCACCGTCCCAACACCCACTAACCCTGTCCTCCGTTTACGTGAGCTCACTTCACCGATTCACCTCCCTCACACGCAACGTTGCCAACACGATTTGCTTTAACCCCTTCCCACACCCCACGTGTGTCTACCTTACTCACAACCACAAACCCCTCCCCTCTCCACCCCGTCATCAAACTTTTTGCTCAAAACCTTCTTATTCCATTTCCAACACTTCTCCCTCAGTCCCTCCATTGTCCCACACATTAAACCAAGTCCTTGTTCGCATACAGTTCAACACCCCAGTGGGAAAGACGAACCGGTAGTGTGTGCCGCACTGATGTTATTGTACTGCAAAGTAACTGATTAGTGCTTTGAATTCTTGAGGAACTTCTATGGTAACGATGGGATTCTGTCAGGTTGTTCCACTCTTTGAGTGTTCTGGGAATAAGGAATACTTGAAGCAGTCTTTCGATGTATGGATTTCAATGTAGCTTGGCTGTTGTCTTCTTGTAAATCGCGTGACCGGCCATAGCAGTGTTCAGATGGGAATGGACAGGTACCACTGATGTGACTTGTGGAAGATGGAAAAGTCGTGTCACCTTACGCCTTTGGGCAAGTGTCGACCAGTTTGAGTCCTTGATCATGTCCGTTACACTGGCCTCTTTGTCATATTTTATTCTGACAAAGCGGATTGCTCTCCTTTGAACTGCTTCAAGTTGGTATATCAGTTCACTGGTGTCGGCCCAAACGCCGACTATATTCTAAGAGAGTCTCACCCGAGCGGTAAGCCAAGACCTTAATGTCTTCTGTGCATGAGTGTAAGTTCCTTCTGATCAAACCCAATATCTATTACCCTTTGCTCAGGCCCGTAGCCAGGAATTCATTGGGAGGGGGGCGAATTTGCCAGAAGGTTGACCTTTTGTGGAAACAAATTTCTTCGGTTCGCTGCGCTCGCCGGTTGACCCTTTTTTTTCCCGTCCATCAAACTCTGAAGATGTGGGGGTGGGTGGGGGGGGGGGTGTTGACCATTACAGCATCTCGTCGATACAAAAAATTATAATAATAGTACTAGTGCGTGTTGACCCCACAACCCTTAACAGTAACATGCAGCAGGACCTTCGCATGACAAAGGGACCCTTAAAACATGAGTAAAGCGCACGTTTGTCATTTTTATTGAAAAAAAAAGCATGTGCGCTTGGCCGGGCTTCTAACCGGCGACCTTCGCATTACATTCACGACGCTCGAACCGACTGAGCCTATCAAGCAGGTTGGTAGAAGAGCGATAATTCATCTATATGTGTTGATGTTCGAAAGGTGTCCTTCGCTTTCCTAGCGGAATAGCATCAGAACTGTATCGTTTAACATATACATTATATTTTGTTTTGAAATTTAAACTACTAGTTCTCACCAGGTAGACAGGATGTATATTTTAATAATCTGTCCCTGGAGATGGCCAGCGCACACAGTGTGTGAAAAAAAAAACATTGCGCTTGGGCGCGGATTGAACCGGCCGGCGACCCTTCGTAATAACTAGGCAACTACGCTCTACCGACTGAGCTATCAAGCATGGTTGGTAGAAGTGGCGATAGGGGATACCATCTATAGATGTTTTTCGAAAGGTGTCTTCGCTTTCCTAGCGGAATAGCATCAGAAATGTATATTTTAATCCATAATCCGATGATAGTTTTTGTTTTTGAAATTTAAACTACTGGCCTTTCGAACCTAACACCTATAGAGATATCTATCGCTCTTCTACCAAACTGCTTGATACTCATCGGTAGAGCGTCGTGCAGTAATACGAAGTCGCCGTTCGATCCGGCCAAGCGCACATGGGGTTTTTTTTCACCACTGTTGTGCGCGGGCCACTCCAGGAAAGGATAAAAGATAATACATCCTTTGTCTACCTTGATAATAAGTAGTTTAAAATTCAAAACAAAATAATCTTATATGTTTAATATACAGTACCGGAATGCTATCCCTAGGAAAGCGAAGGACAACCTTTCAGACCTAACACCGATTGATGATATTTATCGCTCTTCTACCACCCCTGCTTAGAGCTCATTCGGTAGAGCGTCCGTGCATTTAATACGAAGGGCGCCGGATCGAATCCGCGGCCCAAGCGCACATTTTTTTTTTTTTCCCAACCACCTTTGTGTGCGCTGGCCATCTCCGGAAGATCGTTACTTTGTCATTTCTAGTGCATTACAAATGATCTTTTTAGTGTATGACAAATTAATGACGAATTAGAATTTCAAGTTTGTTATTAAAATATCCCATGTGACTAATTATGAATGCATCGTCCTGTAGTTGTCATGATAAATTTAGCAGCACTGGAAGTTGTTCTGAAAGCAACGCGTTGTTTCTGAAGCACGCGTTGTTTCTGAAATCAAACCGAGTTGTTTTCTGAAACAATCTTGTTTTTTTCTGAACGCACGCGTTGTTTCTGAAAGCAACCGAGTTGTTTTCTGAAAGCACTGCACGTTGTTTTTCTGAAAGCAATGCGTTGTTTTCTGAAAGCAATGCGTTGTTTTCTGAAATCAACGCGTTGCTTCTGAACACCGATTTGGTTTTCTGGGAACCATGCTTTGTTTTCTTGAAAAGCAAACGCTTTGTGTGTTCGTAAGCAACCGTTGCTAAGAAACAACGCCTATGATCCATACGTGATAACCCTTTAGCTTGCCCATAGTCGTCAGTGTTTCACCACAGTAGCAGAGCTTCTGTGTAAAGTAAACTCATTCAACCTTACAGTATATGAAAGAACATCGTAATCATCAGAGCTTTGAGGAGATTCCAGGACACGCCCCCAAATTTTTCTCAGAACCCCGGTTTTTTACAATCTTTGGAAGCTTACCAATGTTGAGATCACACCTGAATGAAGAAGCCGAATATACGGGGGGCCGTCATTTTAGTGAATAAGTTATTCATAAAGCCAAGTTTCTGTACGGGTCGCTTAAAAAATTCGAGTTTGTTTCACCCAACTGGTGATTAATTTTCCAGTATATCACACGTAAAGAGTGTCCCCTCCCCTGACTAGATAAGTATGTTTTCCCCTCCGCCCCGAAATGTTTGCACATTAGCGCGAACTGCCTATTTCAAAATGACAGCCATTTGTTGTGTGAAAACTGCTATTTTTTTTCATTATAATAGGAACTATCCGGGACTAAACAAAATAAAGTTTTACCTTCCTGAATGGGCTTAAACATTAAGTGTCCAATATGGCCGCCGAAGGAGGCATTTTTTTGTGAAATGTACTAAAATGGCCAAATTGATGGGGTAAGAATGCGACTAATATTTTGAGAGCACAAAAGAAATTAATGACATATTGTAATAGTTGCGGACCTGTCTTAATCCATGATGGGCGGGGCGGTTATAAATAACCCGCGCCGGGGGACAGAACTCAAAAGAAAAACCACCCCGGCACAGCTGGGGGCGACAGAAGAAGACCAGAAGGGGGGAAAGCAGGGGAGAAACTTTTGCCGCAAGGGGCCGCGCGTACGCTTCGTGACAATTGCAGACCACGCAACACTAGTTTGGGGACCGGGGGAAGGAAGAGGAGCGCCGGCAGGAGAGAGGGCGAAAGAGCGGGTGGTACAAGTCGAAACAAAGAATACACGGGATGGGGCCGAAAAAACCGGAGGGTCACCATATTTGAAAATTGGCCATAGCTAGATATAGACATGGGCAATCCAAAACGTCAGGCCCCAAATAAAGCATGAGGGGGTGATGGGGTAACCGGAAAACACAGGGGGACTCACGGGAGATAGGTCCACGCAGTGGGTCAGGTCAGGAGGGAGGGTAATCAGGGGGAGAGGAACGGGGGGGCTGCCGAGAGGCAGGGGAACGACGTGAGATAGCCACAAGTAGTAACCGGCGAGAGTACAGCACGCTAACGGGAGAATAGGCCCAAGTAGGAAACCAGCTAGAGTGGACGCACTCTACGTTTAATAGCCCAAGTAGTCCCACTATAGTGACAAGCCACTCTCTTGCCAGAGTCCTTTAAAGGTACGTTATACTAGCCCAAGTAGTAACCTCTATAGTGACAGCACTCTCGTTGCAGTTTAAACTTACGTTATATAGCCCAAGTAGTGACCACTATAGTGACAGCACTCGCTTGCAGTTTAAACTACGTATATAGCCCAAGTATAAAAACCAGCTAATACTGACCCACTCCTTTGCGTTTATACACTTTGTTATAAGCCCAGGTAGTAACCAGCTACAGTGACCGCACTCTCTTGGGCTTTAAAACTACGTTATATAGCCCAATAAGTAACCACTATCGGACAGCACTCCCTTGCAGTTTAAACTACGTATATAGCCAAGTAGGTACCAGCTATAGTGACAAAGCACTCTCTTGCAGTTTAAACTACGTTATAATAGCCCAAGTAGTAACCAGGCTATAGGACAATCACTCCCTAGCCTTTTTACAACTACGTTATATAGCCCAATAGTAACCCGCTATAGTGCAAGCACTCCCTTGCAGTTTAAAAACCCCTACGTTATACCCAAGTAGTAAACCAGCTTTCTAGTGACAAAGCACTCCTCTTGCCCGTGTTAACTACGTTATATGTATGCCCGAAGTAGTAACCACCAGCTATAGGGACAAAGAAGTCACTCCGCTTGCGTTAAACTACTATTCTATACCCAAGTAGTACCAGCTATAGTGACATCACTCCCTTGCAGTTTAAACTAGCTTATATAGCCCAAGTATTACCACTTATTGAACAGCACACTACTCTTGTCATTTTGAACTACGTTATATACCCAAGTAGTAACCAGCTATAGTGACAAGCACCTCTTGGCAGGTTTAAACTACGTTTATAGAGCCCAAGTCGTAACCAGCTATAGTGCCAAGCACTCTCTTGGACAGTCATACCCACCTACCTCACTTTAATATATTTATACAATCTGGAAATGATTTGGGATCATTATTAAAGGTTCTGGTTCCTGAATAACATCGAAAAGATTGTTAGGGCTGCTGTTTCATTTCTGATTACGTACCCTTGGGCGATATAATCACCGCCATCTTTAAAAATCAAGCCTGAACGTAAAATATAATGGCCATAAATTCTTTTTGGAGCTTCCGAAATATCCCCAAGGTCACTTATTTTCAACAATTGCCATTTTAAGTTCATTAGCAAAATATGCCTCCTTGCCTGCTGCCATCTTGGACGCCGTAATGGATAAGCCCCATTTAGGAATTTTAAAAACTTCGATATCGGACGTAGGCCGTGGATAAAATATATATCTGTATGAAATTATAATGGCAGGTTTTTACAGAAACATGGCGTGGCCATTGTTTGCAATGGGCAGAGAACCCGCTAACGTTGGCAGGCTTTTCGGACCGGGGCGGAAACATACCTCATCCTATCGGGGGCATCTCCCTGCAAGGTGATAAGTTGGAAAATTAATCACCAGATGGTGCACGCGAACGGAAAATCTGATATGGGAGCTGCATGGACTACAATGTCTATCTAGGTACATCCCGCCATCAGTGATTTCTTTCTGTTTAGATTGCAAAGTGCTTGATACTCTGTACACTAGAAAACCGTCCTAACCCATATCAATCAAATGTTGTACCCGTACTCATGTACGACCCTATTCAGGCTGGTTTGTTGTGAAGCGTTTCAATCATTTCCTTTCAATAGTAATATTATACCCAAGTGGTCTCTATATTCATCAGTCAGCTGCCATGGATGTTTTGATGATCATTGGGTCCCATGAGCAATCGTTCACGTGTTTATAAGAGTAACCCTCAGTGGTATACTAAAGACGTTCTCCTTGCCGAGATGTGACCGTCGCAACCTTTAAAGGAAATGGCGGAAAAGTGGTATGTAGAAATCGTAAAAAATTACCTCGATCAAATCCATCATTTATCAAACTGATCCGCCATGAGAAATCTAAGTATTACATTGCCAAACTGAATCAGCTGACACAAAGACTGTTTTTAAGACTTGAATACATTGCTGATCGTTCTGTCTCCGTCGTTGCCTTCATTTACAATATGAACTGCTAGCATCGCTTTAAAGTAATTACTTCACAGAGAGATTGCACTATCCAGCAGAATAAATTGGATTTTCAGCAACCACAATGGATTTGCTAACAAATCTAAATCCTAACACCAATGGGCTAATGTCCAACCACCTGAATCTGCTCAATCTCACTTCTCCACTCACTTCTTAGCTTCTTCGGAGTTCTATCTCATCCTTTCTGCAGGGTTTTTTTTACAAGCCAGGTATCAAATCAACAAAGCAAGACCTATACCCTAAAATGTATATTTCGAAAACTTTCATAATGGTAGGACTTTGGCACAATAACTATCGAAAAAGCATGCCGAGATATTTTTTGTGCCCACTGTAGCTTATCAACTTGATAAATATTTTAATAATTTTACCTGTTTTTTTTTTAATATTAATTTGGAGAAATGAAAAACTAATTTAACCCGACATACTGGATTCCCTTAGGCTTTCCCTATTTTAAAGCAAGAATAGCTCATTGGGAGCCTCCAATTTCAATTTCGGTGAGTTTATATGACCGGTGTTTATCTTGCCGTAAACTGGTACCCTGTAACGGTTATTGTACATCTATGAGTGTAGGCACGTACAATGCGTATTTTTCCGGCTATTTCATATTGGAAGACGTTTCAGTGGCCGTTTAAAGTGCGCGTTCCTATCGTTTTGCCCCCCCCCCCGATTTACCCTGACGTACTATCGATTTTTATATCAGATAAAGGTCATATTTTCCTCACTGTCGTCCTGAAATGGAGCCCATCAAAGCCATTTCATAATTCCCAAAATATACAAAAACCCGCCGTTTAGTGGTTAACCATCAATATTAGCACAGTCTAGAATAGGGCTTTTGCAACATGCATTATGAGTCTACCATCAAAACGCAAGTTTATTTCCCATGGTACTTGTGTGTTGTGAAGTGCGGCTCTCAGATCCAGTAGAGAAAACAATACACCATAAATCGAATAGCACCTGCAATTATAAATGGGATCCCAATTCAACAATCCGTCTTTGAAAATAGTGCGCCCTCAATTTTTTTCAATCGACTTTTTTGTACTGGTGTAAAGCTTTTAATACAAAAGCCCTCACCCGAAATGATTAGACCAAATCAGCTTCCTTAGGTAACCGAACGATTTTATAATTTAACGAAAACATTAACGTCGCCCGGCGACGCTTAATTCCGCAGACGACGACGAAAATGCGTTTGTAAAAACACAGAACAGCACATGCCGTATGCAGTTTCCCACGCTATGCACACGGTTTGACCGGTTTAACTTTTGGTTTTAATATCGGTGAGTACGAGGTCAAAATACTCATGTATATACACATTTTGTTGATAAAGTTATGGAAAACTTAAAATGTTGTTCCTAACAAATACCTGGGAGGGTCTGTATCCTCATATCATCATTGTCAATGTCCCTATCTGCTTTGGGGTATGTTATTTTTATTTGACAATATCTACGTGAAACAAACAAATTGTGCAACGTTGCAGATGACCTTGACCTATAAAGTCATTGATCCTATATTTGTTATTGTTTTATGTATAAGTCAATCTAATATATTCCAAATGTTGAAAAATGAAAGCAAACTGATTACAAAATAAGCAGATATGAACAATTTTGTAAGCACAACACCTTTTCTCCCTCCATTTCCAATTGGATTTTACACAGTTAAGGCAAGAATAACGTCAATGTACGTATGCGGGGCATACCTTATTGAAAGTAATGATGACCCCTGCTATTTTGTTTAATTGATCTATAAATAGCATAAGCTCCTTCATTGAATCTTCAAAAAGAATTTCATTTCACACAAATCTCACACCCAAGAATCCTTATGTGTAAATGAAAGGTTACACTACGAACTGTAATGCAGGTATAGATACAAGTTAATGCCAATTAAAGCGACTACACTCTTTTGCATAATCCTAAACAATAGGAAGAAGATCTTGTTCTTGCTCTGCAACAGTGAATTGGTTGGGGATTCGCATATCATTGTATAAATAAAATTCATTGATTAATCCGTAGTTGAAATAATAAAAATGTAGCATTAAGTTTGACCAAGGTATCATTATATTGATATTGTTTACATTCTCACAACCTCAACAAGTTTAAGTGTGTAAATCCTATAATGGCGAAAAAAATGGGTGTGGCTTACAAATTTGGTCATATCTGGCTTATTATTTATCGATTCTTTCATTTTTTCACATTTGGAAGAATATTAGATGGTTTTATAAAAACAAAAACAAATCTATTAAAGTATTGCATTAAGTTCAAGATCATCTTAAATCCTTGCACATTTTTTTTTTGATTCACGTAGTATCTCTGTTCTTTCCCATGGCCTAGCTATCATTTGAGAGCAATTTGAAAGAAATTTCATATTTTGTGAAAATTTTGCCATGCCGCTTCAAACTTTGTTTCTGCTTTTATTGATAAAGCTTTCTGTAAAGTTTCTGTAATACATGACAACGCTATCGTTATTAAGCCACTCCAGTCCAGACGGATACTGGTAGAGAGGTACAAGGACGCTGTCCCTAACATGATCGGTTCTATGCTATTATCCATTCTGACATAGGATTCAAGAATTGTTTGTTTGCTCGTATCCACAAGTCATTGGTAATGGCTTTGTGTGGTGTCAGTATTTATTCAGCTAGTGTGCTGATCCGGGGCCGCGTGTATCCATGATAACGGACGCTCCTAACATGGCCAACTATTTGAGGCCCTGGGGGGGGGGGGGGGGGCGTGATTGGAACAGTCCAGGGGTTTACACCTACTCTTATTCGACAAAAAACTGACTGCGATGTACATGTACAGTTTGTGAGCTCGCGGTACAGGGAACCGACGGCTTAACGTCCCCTTTCGAATGACGGGGATCTTCATGATTCATTTGCCCAATTCCAAGTGAACCAGGAGGCGAGCGGCATTCTGTATCAATAGCTGATTAGAGATCCAAATTCAGATTGATATTCCGAAAATCCCACAGTGCCTCGACCCACCGGGATTCGAACCCGGGAATTTTGCTGGTAATTTGCTCCAGAAGGCAGCACCCAAACCGCTAGGCCACGTCTCCCTTGATTCAAGAATCTTCTTTTGCACGGGAAAGATTTATTATTTTATCATGTCAAATGCGACTTAGGCGGCCGGCCATCGAATTGGAATAACAATACTAGCTATAGATATCTATCGTGTTAATGGTCGTGGTGTTTATTGGTTTCATTCGATTTCAGAAAATATTGAACTAGATCAAATAATCAGTTATTTTTTTCTTTCTCTCAAAGTGTATGATGGATAAACATTTGTCCTCACATTCACAATAAATATGCAAGCCCTTCTCACTGTTATTGATATCCGTGTATGACTTTCCCCATGAAAGGAAATTTTGTAAAATTGAATTTTTCTGTATTGAGATGATCTTGCTTGGTATTTTCTTTCTGGAACCTATTATTGGGGAACAAAAATAGCTATTCACTTCAGTTAAAAAAAAACAAAAGAAGAAAAGCCACTTGCGGATCAGAAACGACATGGGAGGTAACACCGTTTTGCCAGATTTAGACTCTGCATCATATTTGGACATAGAAACAACTGGTTTATATTGATTTTTGGAAGATAGGATTTGCCCACCCTAATATAAACTTTGTGTCCTCAGTTTGAAAACCTAGTTTTATTTTCTGAAAACAAGGTAGTATGGCTAAATTAAGCTTTCAGTTTGAAAAAAAGTTAAGTTGAATCAAAATAATTTATCCCGTTAATAGAAAAAACAAGGCTTATCAGGTAAAACCGAATAGCTAAGGTTACAAAAATATAATGGTGGATCTGACAGCCCAGAATGCTTGGTGATATTGGACACAACTCTTGAATTGTCACAGTTAGAAACCTCAAGCCAATGCCCATGTATATGAGTGGGCTTGTTATGTGCTGTAAAAATCCTAGCTAATAACATTGACGTAAACTTAAACGAACGGTCAAACCATCCCCAGTGTATATAAAATCACCAGTAAAGAATTTTGGTGAGATGTAATAAATAGCCATGAACCAATGAATTCAAATCGTCAAGAAATAGCAAACCAAAACTTTTGCCTGACTAGAGCTCTCTTTGGAAGATAGATATTCACAAGAAGAACCGAAGAAGAGTTATTCAGTATGAATTGCTTCAAATCTAAGATATACAGGCATATTGAATACCCACACCATCCCCACGTTTACATGTAGTCAGCTGATCGAGATGACAAAACCCCTACGAGTAATATCACCAACAGTCACACTGCCCTCTGGTTTATTGCAATTAAATTTAGATTGTAGTTTTACACAAGTTCGGTAAAATTAATGACTTTGTTCTTATAGATTGCGCATTCAGCACACAGAAGTTCAATATCGAACTGTTATATTTGGAGATGTGCGCAGTGTACAGTGTGACTCAATAAAAACCCTACATTCAGGAAAGATTTTTTCTTGAAAGGGTAAACGTTATTTTTGCTTGAATGTTTGCTTTGGTTGTTTAGAGGGATAAACAGGCTATCAGAAGATTTTTATTTGGTGTCAGTCGGATTTGGGGTTCAGAAACTACGTCAATTTTAAGGAGAGACCTAAAAAGTCTGTTTGGCCATGCCGACGTAAACCATAACCCAATATAGCAAAGATAATTCACACATACAATTTCAGTTTGTATCGATTTCTTCTTGACAAAAACGTATCATTTTGAATAAAACGGTCTATTGTGAAACATAATTATAGGTAAGATATCTGCAACAAATTAAATTACAATTGTTCAATCATAAAGAGACAGTTATTAAAATCACTCCATATCGATGTCTCAGTTCATAAACATAATGAAACTGCTCAGAGATTTTTGTTTTACATCTCTGGGGTAATTATTACTGAAGTTTACTGTAATAAATTGAAATTAAAACTTAAAATTTAATAATGCACTGTTTTCAAGCTGAATACAAAACCTTATATGGTTTCACTTTGGCTCCCAAGTTTCGTTGTAGATTAAGACCATGATGAAATCTTGCTTATCCAAAGTAAACTGTGGTCTTACACCAGCTATCTTGACTTTCTTATTTGGGAAATCGAAAATGTTTACTCAGCATTTCCTTTTGTAATCTTAATCTCCGGAATATTAATTTTATAATCTTGCAATCATTCTCTCGCCTTCTGTTTTTAACAATAACTTGGTGTTAAATGTTTTCACTCAAATCACCGCTGAAGACCATGTTACTCTATGTAAGCGGTGCATCTTTGTTTGGCTTAAAATCGGCCAAACAGGATTTTTAAGTCCCTCAGCAAAATAGGTATAACTTCTTCCTCCACAATCCAAATGACACCAAATCAACGTATTTTGAAAGCCTGTTTATCCCTTTTTATAATCAAAGCAAACATTTGAGCAAAAATAATTCTTAACTATTTTAATTATTTTTTTTAATTCTGAATGTAGGGTTTTTATTGACTCACACTGTAGTCCAAGCAGGAATATTATTGACGACTGACAATTGTGGGTAATTGTTTATTTTGCATTTTTGGATGACGTCAACACCTCTTACCTCGGCGTCGATTAATTCCAGGTTCACAAATCCTATTCCACACATCTCGGAGAAGGTAGTTATGGGATTTACAATTTTCCTTTACTTGTAGAAGATATGCGACTGTATTTAGAGCGCAAATTGCCGTTGAGTTAAGGTCTGTGTTGTGAATTGTGATTTTGTAAAGGGAGGACCTGGGTTGGGATTTATGTCACCAGACATAAGTAAACTAATTTGAAAATTAGTAGATGTATTCACAACATATGGAATATGTTTACCAGAATATTTGAGTAGATTAAACTTTTGATGAGTTGTTTTACAGATAGATCCTTTAAGTAGACTGAAGAAATTGACAAAAGAACAAAACAGTAAGGTCATACTGAAAATAAATGCTGCATACTGTGGTACCATAGTTGATGAGTTACATACAATACATGTACAAGAAAGTGTTACCATCTATTGACAACATAAAAAGTGTTCAACCAAGCACGCCCATATCAGGAACAAATGTCTTCCTCATTATACATGCATGTAAAATGCTATGTACAGCGATGATGGCCACACAATATAGAATTTAGCAAAATCACATCCACACTTGCACTTACAAAACTGTGTAGGAAATTTCGCCGGCCGTATCGATTGAGGGCTGCTCATTAAATGACGTTGCGTGACGTCAGCATATTTTAGAAACAGCCAGTTTGTTGAATAATTGGAAATTTGTATTTACATGTGTACAAGTTGCAAAAATTTCCCCACATGCGCAATCGTATTTGATAGGTGTAGCAAATAAACCATTATATATATCATTGATGGCTACATTCCCCGTCAAAATCGGACCTATGAGTGAAGATTCAGAGGATTTACTGCATTGTTCCGTATCCAGTTTTTCTCTCTTTAGCCTTTTATCGCTACAGTTTGGCGAGTAATATTTCGAACTTATCTCCTTCTAATCATCATTCAAACATTGTATCATAAGCTGACATTTTTATGGCAAATCCTGAAGGTTTAACCTCTATACTCGTACCATATTTGACTTGCATCGGTTGTAATAAACTTGTGGCGTTTTCCATTATGCATAGATTCAACCCTTCGAAATTTTGACTGTTTCTGCATGCCGCCCTGGCCCTGGTTGAAGAAGCCCCGATCGGGAGATGTCTTGCACACGGCACGCTATATAATGCTCATTAATTATGTTTGATATTCTTTGTAGCCTGAGTCCCCCGGCCCTCATTCATAACAAACAAATATTGCGGATAAGTGCATACGTTTTCAAGGACTGAATGATTTACGGATCAGTGAACGAAATTTCACATGGCTTCAACGGCGAAATTTTCATCGTGATCCACATAGTCCAATCAGTTCCTGGTGATCAACTATACTTACAGGTTAAAAAAACAACATGATTTAACAAACCAAAACAGCATAAAAAGTAGATGAAATGAAGATAAAATTAAGAGCTCATCAAGAGTGCAGCCATCTAATGGGGCGCACTGATATACTAAATAAGCTAAGCTGATTACGAGTATTACGGAGCATTTTGGCTGCGGGTTTGGCTGTACAAAGACAATTTTAAAAGATGATTTATAGCTGATCTACAATTCTTGTTTGATTTGTTTGAGCGGAGGATATTAAATTATAAGGGTTTGATTGGATTTGATATATTTCAATAATGTTAAAAATGACTAAATTGAATATGCCCCAGCAGCCAATTGTCAATTATGTAAGATCGGTAGTCTTCGGATCTCTAAGAATTTATTCAACAGGTATTGCGGGTCAGATCAGCCAATCGGAGATCACAAGACCATGCGGACCAAAATTGTAAGACCGCTGAGCTCCTGGGCTTGATGGATTCATGATTTTTTTCATATTAGATCCGTTGGGTCGGTTTTTGGACCCGTGCAACTTTATTTTGTCGTTTTTCTGTTTGTGAATTTGAGCACCTACGTACCTAGACGGATATACTCCACACCTTCAGAAGTATTGTGTTTCCACCTGACATTACATACGACCTTTGAGCAGAAAAGCATATTTTTCCACCGGTCAATCGCAGTAGTAAACAAAGATAGGAGCATGTTTACTATCCGAAAATTCTCAAGGTAAACGTTTTTAGCTTTGTGAATCAATCCAAATTAACCAATATAAAACATATCGCAAAAAGTTACTTTCCCGCTTTAAAAAAACACAACGTAAAACTCGTGGAATAAACTGAATTACAAACTGTATCGCAGTGATTACAACCGACGATTTCACTTTTTCACTACGTTAGGCTCAATTGTTTAAATAGTAGATTTCTTATCTTCTTTAGGTCATGAAATAGTACATTCCTTTTAGAGGTCACATGCATAGTCACCTTTGCAATAAATGTTTTGAGCAATGAGCCTATCCAACATCAGATATGTGAGTTAAACGGTGATTACGTTGATCCTTATAATAATAAAAGCTCACAAATGCAGCCACCCATTATAGATAATCAGACAAATAACATTAGATATACCCCTTTTATTTTAGTACAAAAAAACAATTTAGTGTTTTATATCCCTTCACGTCCCTTAACTGCATTTTTACACAAAACTCACGGAAGAGGTAATCTGTGCCTTGTTTTAGGAGAAATTGCCCCTAGATCTAACAGAAAAAATAACGCTACCTCCTCTTTTCCGGTGATCATAGGTTGTGATATAATTTTCTTTTAGAGACATTAGGGATTATATTATTAAAAGTATGTTGATTTTTTGTCGCAGCTTAAAGTAGTCTGTAAAATGCAATGTATTGACCTTTGAATTTGCATATATTAATCCTTTTTTTGTGATTGTTCATCCATTTAAGTATATATCGTTGACGTTGTTAATTCAAAAAAATACAATGAAAATTACTTCGAATTCTAGTCACCTAAAAGGCCAAATTCCAAAAGGTTTGGGATGAAACCGATTTTAGTTTTGAGGTAGTAGATATTGTGGGTAGTACAACAGGCCACTGGATACTTTGATAAAAACAATAATCCCCTATTCGTATTTTTTTCAAAGTTTGAATTTTCTATATGAAAGACGTCGATTGGATCTTAGCTATTTCACACAGTGATTATAGTAGATCAACCATCGTGTCACCTCTACAGCCTGTCTCAAAAAAAATAATGTTACAACAAAAAAACCGATTTTTGTTCAAGATTATATCTCAACATAAGTAATGTTTTGTATATCACATTCAGGAGAAAAGACCAGGCTTTCCAGGATTTTTTGTTTCATCTCAATTGATTATTTCAATCGAGAGCTAACTCCAGTTTACTGCGGAACACAAAAATCGAGTTGTGCCACTTTCTGGTTGGGTGAAAATGGTGAACGAATTAGTTAAACATAAGTTATTTACACTTGAACGATATGAAATTCTTTAAAAAGGGATGAACTTCATAAAGAAACCTCTAAAAGCTACGAAAACAGTTAATACATGGTGGAAGTTATGATCCGTAAGTTCTGGCTTTAATATAGTGAATAAACATTCATATTACTGTTTGTTGATGAGAACATGAGCGTACAACCGGCCGTACAGAATCGGCGGAGAGAGTTCTATGGTCTTAAAGTATCATGGAAACGACAAATTCCTACCACCACTTTGTACCTTTGCTTCCACAATTTCAATTTTATTGGCTTCAAAAATCGTAAATGCCCAAAGATAGTGCCAATTTGAAATCCAGTTCTTGGGATTTGGAGTGTTTAATTTGGTTGCAATTACATCCTTCTGGCATGATTTTAAACAGGATACCAATCTGGTAATAAATTCAAAGCTCCGATTTACAGTGACGTGCAATAAATAGTTGTATGTTTGTTCTATGAAAAGAAGATTTTTATATATTTGAACTGATTATGTTGACTATTAAAAATTGGGTCGATCAAAAGTAGATTCACTTTGTTTACTAAAAATTTAATCAGTGTTTGTTTCTTTTTGTCACGTTGCAATCTGTTGTGAGCTTTAAGACAGCATGGAATAGGGGCGAAACAACCTGCCATGCATAAAAGTGGCAACAAAAATCGATTTTGGCATATCGCAATAAATTGAGTATATCTCTGGATTGACAAAAGCAAATGAGATGAAACAAACACCATGGAAGCCGCTTCTTTGTTCTTTAACATTATGCAAGCAAGAATGACTTATTTTGAAATTTCATATTTAACCTATTTTTTTTCTTGATGTACCTTTTTTTTTAGAACAGGATGTAGTACTTGTACGAAGGTATGGGTATGGAATGTGGGGCATGTGCAGTGGGTAGACAATTAAAATTCCAAGCTAATCTATTGAGAATGTAGTCCGATAGCAGAGAAAAAATCAAATTCTATCCTTAATCAAAAAAATGGCAAGTAAACATATAGATTTATAGCTATGTAACCCTCCAAAACATTTAAATTAACGTATTGCTTCAGTGGTATTCAATGTAACAGGTGAGTTGGATGTTACTGACTTTTGAGCACCCCTGTTTTGGATACGAAAACACAAAAGTATTTGCACTCTCTGTTAAAATGTCAACATCAAAGGCCAGATTATCTTAGTTCTTTCATGAAACAGGTGAATCAGGCCACATATTTTCTTTTTCTGTCTCCTCTCCCAACTAATCGACGCTGTCCAAAACTTTTCCTCTGGTGACACGATGGGTTGAATCTACTATAGTATGTGGACAAGCATTAGTACTTGCAAAAAACAAGCTTTGTTAGAAAATTCAGGGCGCCACACGTAAAAATTCCGTAAATTACGGAAAACAGATTTTCCGTAATTACGGAAAAATCTTTTAAAATAACCCTTGAAATGTTTAATTTAATTTAAAAAAAAAACATAAAAAAAATACTAAAATGTTAATTACGGAAATATTTAAAAAATTTCTGGCAGCAAATATTTCCGGACTTTTTTTTTTTGGTCCGTAATTTTAAATTAAGGAAAAATTCTGTAAAATACATATTTTTTCCATAATCTGAGACCAAATTTCTTGTAAATTACTGTCAAAGTTCCGTTAACTGACAGAAATTTCTGTAAATTTAACCCTTAAAAATGACCTGGAAATACTGCTGCCCAGAAATTTCCGTAATTTACGGACAGTTTTTAAACAGTTGCCCCCTCGGGAAATCTCTGAGTCAGCCTTCAAAGATTTTACTAACACCGATCCTGCTGTAAGTACTTCCGCGTTTGGCGTATTGCATATAAATGTAAATGAGGGCACCTTCTTAGCGTGCGCTGCCTCTAACATTTGCCTATATATATTTGATGAAAGCATTTATATAAATCTATTTACTCGTGAAGTTTCAGAGAGAGAAGGGGAAGCACAAATACATAGGATCAGGAAATATTAAGTGCTTTTGTTTGTTGAAAATCAGTGGAAACCCTACCATAAATAAACGGAAGCGGATGTTTAAAAGCAGTGCATTGGAACGAAAACTTAAACATTAACGACCTTTCGTTTAGAAGAACATTTATCCTACAAAATTTCGATCTACATAATGGAAGGAAATTTGTCATCTGATTCAAGTTCATCCTATGAGTATGATTTATCTGACGCCTTCAAACACCCTATTCAGAGAGAACTGTTTATTTCATTATTTGTTTGGAGTGTATCATTATTAACATTGACAGGAAACATATTGGTATTTGCGTCATTCGCAAGAGATGCTGACTTACGCGGCAAAGTTGGGAACCTATTCCTACTCAATCTCGCCTCCGCTGATTTAATGGTAGGCATCAACTCGTTAACGTTTATTAATCTCTGGCGATACTTTGGGAATTGGCCGTTTGGAGAAACACTTTGCAAAATGTGGCTGGTTTTGGACTATGCAGCTACGTTGCAATCTACATTTGCTATTGTGTTAATAAGTATGGACCGTTACCTTATAGTGATGATGGAACTCAAGTATCGAACATTCATGAACCGCTGGAAAGCAGGTTGCTGTATTGGTATTACATGGTTTTCGTCTTTTATGTTTTTTGCTGTCCCGATATTGGGTTATGATCACTGGCAGCCAGGGTCTTGGGTGAATTACTCTGTTACGTGTGATGTTGTTGTATTATATATCTTATCTTACAACATCATTACCCTCGTGTTTGCTTTCATAATCCCAGGGTGCCTTCTAGTGTATTTTAACATGATGGTTTTCCTGAATATACGCAGACGATCAAGTGGGTTGGTACGTTCCCGCCAAGTAGCGCCTTCAGAACCGACAATAAGTACTGTTGCCGATCCGCTACGCGAATCTGTGGAGGCAACTACTTCTAGCCGACCTAAACCTGTCAATCAAAGAGATGAAGGAGCCCAAGAAGAGGTTGCTAGGCAACAGAAAGTAAGGGATCAAAGACGCTCTTTGAAAAGGGACAAAAAAGCCGCAATTACTTTGGGTATGATAGTTACAGTGTATGTTATTTGCTGGCTTCCCTACTATATCACCCAACTGATTTATGTCGCTTACAAAAAAGATTATTACATAAGTTGGGCAGTATGGAATGCAGTATACTATCTCATATATTTGAATTCTGCTTTAAATCCATGTCTTTACGCAATCGCTAGTCCGAAAATAAGAAAAAACTTTTATGATTTGCTTTGCTTTTGGAAAAGAGCTTGGGCACAGTAAAATGGTGTTTATATTGTAAACCTTACACTTACAGTAATACTTCGCCTGCTCAATCGTCTGAAGAGTTACAAAAGTTACAACGCACTAAAATATCCATCTCATAATTAACATCTTAACCTATACGAGTAACGTATGTACACCTGAAATTAGATCTTATATATTTGGGATACATGGAAATCTCTTACTCATCGAAATATAAACAAATGCATGTAACTATAAAACATTTTGGTTAAATGACTCATTGCGAAAGTAAAAAATATGCTGTTTAAGGCTGAAAAGTTTAAGCATTCATCAATATATGTATATGTACTTTTTGTCTTTAAAAGAGGTTGTGTAAAGCTATAATATGACGTGTAAACCGTATGAGTAAAATTATTTAAAGTTTTAAACCACAGTTGTTTGAAATCGCGTCGTTTTTTTCCGCATATAGTTTCTTCTACCATTTATTTTTTGTAGCAAATCGAGTATATTGAGAACAAACCTAAGTGTTTTTATGTATATTTTTTTTATGTACGGGCCTAAAATGGATCCCTGTGACACTCATTACCTTATATTTTTGAAATGAGAATTACAGGAGCAAAAAAAAGATAGCAATTGTTATTATTTTCTACAGCAGTATTAACTATATCCGTTAGTTCTAAAATAGCCATAAATATTGAATTGTTGGATATAAACCCAAACTGTTTAACATTTAGAATGCTAACCCTTTCCCGTGCTAGGCAATTTCCTGGGCCTCGAACACTTAGGAATTTAGCGGTTAAGATTGGCCGGTTGTGACATAAAGCCAACACACTTTTGTGGGCAGACCAGCCCATATCGGGTTACACTTTTGTACTTTTTTACAGTTTTGGCTAGAATTGCCTTTGTCCAGCTAGCTTTAATGGTTCCGTTTCACTGCGCTAAAACAATGATACCGCTGAAGCGAATCTGGACTACTTCTAGCCCAGGTTCCCAGGTATTTAAAGAAATTCAGATTCGAAATACATCTATTAAATACCAATCTGTCCAGGATTTTAGACAAACTGGTTAAGACTGATATTGGTCTTCAGTTACGAAGGCACATGTGGTCCAGTGGATACAACGACCAGCTCATGATCTGAAGGTCGTGGGTTCGAGTCCCGCTGCGGCCAATGTGTTATGCACTTGGGCAAGGCACTTTACTTTGCTTGCCTCTCTCCACCCAGAGTGAAATGGGGAGCTGTTAGGGGAAATATCACAATCTAAGTGCTGATAGGTAGTGCGCTAGTTGGCCTGGCAGCAAACCTTAATGAAGCGACACGATTTCCTGATGGCAGCGTAACGATAATGGCCAGGCGCTTTGAATCCTCAGGTAAAAAGCGCAATATAAATCCCGCTATTATTATTATTATTACAGAATAACTCAGGAACAACTTTGCCATTTTTAGATCATTCGGCACATCTCCAGTTGAAAATGATAAGTTAAAAATTATTGTCAGTGGTGTGACAAATTCTCTTGCAAATTTGTTAATAATTAAATTTCCATTTGGTCGTAACCAAGACTTTTATCTCGATTAAACTACTTTTCAAGAAAATAGCTGATAGTGGCTTTAAGCCAAAATCTAATTTTAAACCAAGGTCTTATTATCAATGCTAAAATTAAACGAGTCCTCCTTCTATTTCTCCTTCTTTGTTGATAAATTTCACAATAATTATATACTTTAAAGAAAATAATCAAAACCCATGACATTACACCATTTTCACTGCTTTGTATTTAACAAGAACATTTTAATGTGTTGATTTTAATAACACTGAGACATGGTTTTGCTAATATTCTTCAACACTTGTTAAATTTATCAAAATTGCGACATTGTTTTTGGATTTCTTTCTAAAATTGTGTATTTTGCTTCTTAGATGTTCGAAACCAATGCCGACCAGGTTAATGACAGTTACATACACTTCAACATCGTAATATACACCTCCCGTAAAAGGCACAGTGATTTACAAATAAAAAATCATCAAATCAGATTTTTGCATGCCTGTAACAAGTATGGGTATCCTAACATACTCTACAAGTGCTAAGACTGAAAGCAACCTAATAACGGACAAACAAAATCGGATATTTTAGTTATTACTGTCCGTACGGATACTACACTAATTAACTGGTGACTCATATATTTGAGCACTGCAGTTTTCGTTCTTTTCTGTCAATTTTCCAGTTGCAAAAAGTAACTTATGAGAATTGTATAGCCCTATCCTTCAATTACAAGGTATTCCTGCAAATTTCATATTTTTTTACTCTTTTGGGTGAATCACTGATTGTCTAATTCAGAGATATTGTTGCTAATGGCTTCATATACCTTGATTTAAAGGGTAAAATGGATCTCGAGGTAAGCTACGTACATTAACGCCTTTCAAAATATTCTTAAGAACAGAACAATATTTTCCTGTTTTATGAAGGGGCAAGATTCGTCCAGATTCGATGCGGTTGATAAGTAATGAATATTTTCTAGGCTGAAAACATATATATAATTAGATTTTAAACACCACAATAAAACGCCATGGTCCCGCCACTCCTAAAGGATACGCATATAATTTAATTACCACAAGAAAGTATTTACGTCACATGTTTTCTGCTTTCAGTGCTTCTATACTCCCTTATGAATTCTTCATAAGTGAAGGACGATTCAACGTTGAAGAGCTATGATAAAAGCTGTTCAACGACGTTGTTTTTACAAGGTTAGTTGTAATTGTACTAACGCGTAGCATTAAGCCAATTTGACACACGGAAATTCAAATGACTTAGCTATATTTGATTTCAGGTGCGCTAATTGTATATACTTGGAAAACGAAGCGAACAAACAAAACCCATTTCGTTCTATTCTTCATGTGATGACATCTTATTTGAGAACGTAAAAACATTTTAAAATTGATAAATAAATAATGGGAAATAACACGAAATTGCTGTTTTAAAGTGACAGGAGATTTTTTTTAGCATGTTAATTTCTCTCACCTACCGAGAAAGAAGTAAAAACAAAACCAACTAGACCACGAACCTAGCCGTGTGGATAAAAATTAAAATGACCACTTGCTAGCCACTGATCAAAATTCCGTGTACACCTAAAATGCACTGACCATACGCAACATAACTGTCGTAATCAGCGCGTCTTATTTGCCAGAGGAGGAATAGTTTATGTGTCTTGGCCAAAATGACAAAAATGACCACTAGATAACCACTGATCATAATTCAGTGTACACCCCAAATGCACTGACCATAGGCAATGAATGTGCACAACTGTCGTAATCAGCATGCCTTATTTGTCAGAGAAGAAAAATTTCACATGTATTGGCCAAAATGGCCAATAGATGACCACTGATCCCAAATCTGTATATAACCCATATGCACTGACCATAAGCGAAGCATATGCATACCGTTATTTTCGGGATATTAGCCGCGGCTTATACGTTGTTTTCAAAGGCTTCAAAGTGAAATGATTTTTTTGTTTGCTCGTATCCACAAGTCATTGGTAATGGCTTTGTGGTGGAAATGATAAAGTGAAATGATAAAGGCCACTTATTCGAAAAAAAAATCATATAATTTC
The DNA here is from genome assembly GCA_023653785.1 of Ophioderma brevispina. Lineage (NCBI taxonomy): Eukaryota > Metazoa > Echinodermata > Ophiuroidea > Amphilepidida > Ophiodermatidae > Ophioderma > Ophioderma brevispina. The sequence continues at coordinate 28,785 of JAMKCH010008159.1, forward strand.
ATAAGATTTTGATCAAAATGTCCGAAATGACCACTTGCTGGCCACTGATCTTAATTCCGTATATGCACTGACCATAGGCAATATAATATGCACAACTGTCGTAGTACTTGTGAGAGAAGGAATATGTTGGGTCTTGGCCAATGACCACTATATGTATACCCTATATGCACTGATCATAGGCGAAGCATTTGCATAAGGGTAATGAAACGGGCCACTTATTTGTAGGAGAAACAAAAGTCATAGATTTCATAATATTTGGCCAAATGGCCGAAATGACCACTTGCTGACCACTGATCATAATTCCGTGTCCACCCATATACAATGACCATAGGCGTAATCAGCGTGCCTTATTTGTCAGAAAACGAAGATTTCACATGTATTGGTCAAAATGAGAAAATGAGCTCTTGATAACCACTGATCAAAAATTGATTGAATGCAATGGACGCTGACCTTCTGTGCTCCCTACATCGGTAACTAAGCATTGAAGAGAGTCAAAACTATCCCATATTTTAAAACCCTTTCCCCTGACGCGTGCTAGGCACATTCACAGGCCTCACACACCAGGGACTTTAGCGATAAAGATTGGTAATTACTGACCTCCCGTCGGCAAACATGTGTGGGCACATGAGCTGATATCGGGTTGCAGTTTCATTGATAAACGGCCTCGCGGCGAGACACTCTGGCTAGAAAATCTAGGGCCGTCTGCGGTCAAAATTGCTCGTCTCGTAGTTTGAAAAATTGTTCAAGGTTGACGGCCTAAAAAAGGAACCACTGAGTTGATCTGGGTAGACGTGGACCAAGTCCGGGGAAAACTCCCCAAAATTTGCGCCATTTTTTATCAAATCGCAACAACTTTAAAATGGAAACCCCTGTACAACTGAAGAATTGGCCCTTTTTATAAGGTTATAATTATACACATAAGGTGGTACACTTTCAAACGATTGGATCAATTTTAAAAATTTTTGACCCACCTGTAAAACTTTGTCTTGGCCCCCCTCCATAGGCACTCATGCAGAACTTAGATTCACGTTTCAGGGGTATCTCTGTAAGGCTTGTCAACAATTTTTTAAACACTCAAACCTTTTTTTACTTGAGATGTGTACATAATAGTATATGCTAGCTCCCGAGTTTAATGTATTTTTCAAAAAATATTTGGCTGAATCGACGGTACACAGATCCAGTGCACACACCTTGACGAGGTATGCCACATTATCACACGGTCTTGTGACACTCCTGTTAGTGTATAAGGAGGGGGTCCACGTGGACCCCCCACCCCCCGGAAAAACACTTTGCCTTGGATGTTTTTACCAAAAAACTGGTAATTGGTACACCAACACGACAATACAGACAAGAATAGTCCTTAAAAAGGACAATCTTCTGCATTTTAGGCACAATTTGATGAAATGAAAACAACAAATTGAGTTGTTTTGTATCACTATATGGTAATGAACTAATACTGCAAGGCTTCAATTCATAAATGATCAACCTTATTGTGGAAAACAAAAGACATCAGGTTATGTACTGTTTGATAACATCTGCAGTCGAAAGAAATCACTTGCAATGGGAACACCAAGCTTTCAGTTACCATACTTCCCTTTTGAAAGGAACTTCTTACCTAGTGCAAAGGCCAAATCATACGTGGATAGTAGTACCGTCATACATTGCTGACAAAAATTGCCTGTTTACCACATATGAAATATTAATCTGCTATGAAATAGTTCCATGCATCAGGGTAAAATATACATACAAACAATGTAATTCTTGCGAACCACAATGTTATTATTATAACATTGAAGTATTATTTTGGAATAAATTGACTTATTAGAAGTCATCTACAGTTTAATTTTGTCAAGTCAAATTTTGCAATTGACCCAACCAATTCAGAAAAACTGTGTACATAGCTACCTTTAGGTTAGGACTAGTCTCAATTTAGTGCAAAGCAGGGAATGTCACTTCAATAGTGGTGCACGTAGGGATGTATATCACTGGACCAGGCCAGCATGGAACTATGAGCTCTTGAAGTCACCAGGCAGTAGTCAGGAAAGATGAGAGTGTAAACAGGGAGTGGGCGAGTACACAATAAGACTGAGTACCACTAGCCGAGGGTTTGGTCAATTCAGGAGTAAATATCGCCACCAAAATGTTATTATGCTAATTGGATCAAAAACGCCATTTCCGATTGGTTTTTTCACCAAAATTGCGACAATGGATAATTAGGCATACATAAAATTTTGGCAAAAAATAATGTTAGCGTTTATTTAAAAACATGGCGCGCGAAAAAAACACAATGTTTGGGTTGCCACCGGAGACCCCCTGCCCCCTTTGATAGTGTTTATTGCTATGCTCGCCAGTTTCTCCGAGCTCTGTAGAAGATATGGCCGCATTTGTGAAAGGCGAGCGATCCCCGAACGCCACAACAACCTGACTTCCTATAGAAGCATGTAGTGTATTATGATGATTTAAAATAGCTCTATGGTCAAAAGGACAAATACAGCAAAATCGCAATTATAAGTGACATTAAAAATTACCATGATATGCTATAAAAAGAGTAGCAACATTGAAGACTTAATCGGTGGAATTACGGTAAATAGCAATCATGTCAGTTCTTACTGATTAAGGGGACTGATGAAATGACATAGGTTCAAACGTTGGCATAAGCCATCCTCCATTGTAGTCTTCAACTGTATGATTGCATGTAATCACATTGCAATTTAAAAATTCTAATAAAGCAAGTTAAATGAGGAAAAGGTATGTTACGATTATCTATGTAGACTACTAATAAGATTGAACGTCTGTGGTCAAGCATTAAATGTCAGTCTTTAACAGGACTCAATTTTTAGCTTGATGTAGTTCATATCAATATCCAGGGAAGGAACATCCGGTAATATAGCATGATAGAAAAGGTTTAGAAGTAAGTTACTCCGAAAAGGTAGAGAAATGCACGCACCGCAATATAGGCTCAGCATTTGTTGTGAACTATAGCTCAGCATTTGCGTTGACCTATGTCATTTCCAGCAGTCCCTTAATCAATAAGGCTGACATGACAGGTCATGTATGGGGTCAAACAACTATTAAAGCACCAGAGGGGCCAAATCCAGCAGAATTTTTTGTTAGCTTTCGAAGTTTCCTATGCGCAGTGGAAGATGAAATCGATGGCTCTTCCACCTGTTGGTGAAGCCAGTCGTGCAATCATGAGCAGTAGATGTACCAAAGGATGGAGAAGACAGTGTAAAATAATGCAAGTATATAGGCTTGACATGTAAAACAGTGCAAGGGCAATGGATATTTGGATATTAGCCGCTGCCTTTATTAAAAAAGAAAAACACAATCAACGACATCAAAAAATGACAATACAAAAGAAAGAGATTTAAAGGTTAAAAAGTCCATAGAAATAAATTTTACAGTAATATTGTATAATATTGTATACAAAATACAAAAGATACTTGATCGAGCCAGCCAAACAATCAATTCTACCATAAGTTTCTACAATAGAGTAGGATTACCAGCTTAAATTTTAGGTCTTTAAAAGAAGATGAACAGCCATACGAGTGTAAATCTATGATACATACACCCACACCCCAGTGAGGTGGACATTGGAAAACATAAATCCAAAAGCCCATCCACTACAGAAATGCCCATCCACCCAACCCACAGGTATTTGGTCAGCATTAATGAAATGTGTATATGTGTCCGTGGGGACTGCGTGGGGACTACATGGATAATGTAGAGATATTGAAATTAACCGAGATATGAGCCATTATAAAAGGAATGGCAGCCATTTTTAAAAATGGCCATCACGGCCGCCTCAGGTCAAATCCAGCTGGGTACCGTCTGGAAATAATAAGTTATGGTCCATGATAAGAGTGTCTAAGATAGTCTAATTCCATTTTGTCTAAAATCACATAGTCTAATACCCACATACTCTAATTTCATTTTGTCTATTAACCATTTAGACTAAATACCATTTCGTCTAATCACCACATCGGCTAATACCATTTCGTATAATGCCCAGTTGGTGTAATTACCACGTTGTCTACTACCATTTCGTCTAATGCCATTTCGTCTACTACCCATTTGGTATAATCATCAGATTGTCTAAAACCATTTCTACTAATGCCATTTCGTCTAATGCCATTTCGTCTACTCCTCATTTTGTCTAGTGCATCTATAAACAGAGGGAAACATATTACAATATAAATAACAAACACGAAATGACATGTTGTACATTATTAATTCCGAATTTCAGACCTTTTATACGTTACCTAGCTTTTCTTAGACATTGCCCATTCACACATTTCAAACATAATTTGTGATATGTTGAAATGAAGTTGACCTTTCATAATTTTGTGCTTGTCAAAATTCTGTTTGTTAACACAGAACATTGTTGCAATGTTGTCATGTTAAAATGTATTTTGGTGTGTGATGCATTTCTTTTTCTTTTCGTCTTATTCTCTTATCTAACAAATAGCATATAACACAGCATTCGAGATCTGACTGGCATATGTTGGCCAAAATGGTTAGAATATTGAAAGATTTTCTTGAAAACAGCTTTTTCTAAGCTAAAAATGATAAAAGAAATACAAAATTATTACAAAATATGAAATCTGAAAGCCTATCCTTTCAGTTGATCATGGCCTGAAAAAAATTGTTTTGGGTGGGACGAATCTCTGAAAAAATAGATCTTTTTACGGATACCCCGTAGTACATCTCGTTCGGCTCCCAAATATTCAGGTACTTAGTTTAATGCATAACAGACTGTGCGCATTATAGGCCAAGAAAAAACAAAACAGCAACAACAACAACAACAAAAACCCCAACAAAACAAGTTTGTCTCAGAAGACCGCGCGCATTGATTTTACAATTGTGTTTTTAGTGCAT